>JAILYF010000140.1:0-147748 GCA_025491095.1 Brachionus asplanchnoidis
AAAAATTATAATTATTGCTCAAAAAAAGATAATTTTGCTTTAAAAAAGATGATTTTTTTCTCAAAAATAATAATTTCTGCAAAATAAAAGATGTTTTTTGTTCGAAAAATGATCATTTCTTCGCAAAAATAATAATTTTTGATAAATAAAAGATGATTTTTGCTCAAAAGAAGATCGTTTTTGCTTGAAAATGATAATTTTTGATTTAATAAAGATGATTTTTTCTCAAAAATAATAATTTCTGCAAAATAAAAGATGTTTTTTTGTTCGAAAAAATATCTTTTCTTCGCAAAAATTATAATTTTTTCTTAATAAAAGATGATTTTTGCCCAAAAAAAGATCATTTTTGCTTGAATATGATAATTTTTGAAAAATAAAAGATGTTTTTTGCTCGAAAAAAGATCATTTTTTCTCAAAAATAATAATTTTTTGCAAAAAAAAAGATCATTTTATCTCAAAAATTATAATTATTGCTCAAAAAAAGATAATTTTTGCTTTAAAAAAAGATGATTTTTTCTCAAAAATAATAATTTCTGCAAAATAAAAGATGTTTTTTGTTCGAAAAAAGATCATTTCTTCGCAAAAATAATAATTTTTGATAAATAAAAGATGATTTTTGCTCAAAAGAAGATCGTTTTTGCTTGAAAATGATAATTTTTGATTTAAAAAAGATGATTTTTTCTCAAAAATAATAATTTCTGCAAAATAAAAGATGTTTTTTGTTCGAAAAAAGATCATTTCTTCGCAAAAATTATAATTTTTTTCTTAATAAAAGATGATTTTCGCCCAAAAAAAGATCATTTTTGCTTGAATATGATAATTTTTGAAAAATAAAAGATGTTTTTTGCTCGAAAAAAGATCATTTTTTCTCAAAAATAATAATTTTTGCAAAAAAAAAAGATCATTTTATCTCAAAAATTATAATTATTGCTCAAAAAAAGATAATTTTTGCTTTAAAAAAGATGATTTTTTCTCAAAAATAATAATTTCTGCAAAATAAAAGATGTTTTTTGTTCGAAAAAAGATCATTTCTTCGCAAAAATAATAATTTTTGATAAATAAAAGATGATTTTTGCTCAAAAGAAGATCGTTTTGCTTGAAAATGATAATTTTTGATTTAAAAAAGATGATTTTTTCTCAAAAATAATAATTTCTGCAAAATAAAAGATGTTTTTTGTTCGAAAAAAGATCATTTCTTCGCAAAAATTATAATTTTTTCTTAATAAAAGATGATTTTCGCCCCAAAAAAGATCATTTTTGCTTGAATATGATAATTTTGAAAAATAAAAGATGTTTTTTGCTCGAAAAAAGATCATTTTTTCTCAAAAATAATAATTTTTGCAAAAAAAAAGATCATTTTTGCTTTAAAAAAGATGATTTTTTCTCAAAAATAATAATTTCTGCAAAATAAAAGATGTTTTTTGCTCGAAAAAAGATCTTTTCTTCTCAAAAATAATAATTTTTGATAAATAAAAGATGATTTTTGCTCAAAAGAAGATCGTTTTTGCTTGAAAATGATAATTTTTGATTTAAAAAAGATGATTTTTTCTCAAAAATAATAATTTCTGCAAAATAAAAGATGTTTTTTGTTCGAAAAAGATCATTTCTTCGCAAAAATTATAATTTTTTCTTAATAAAAGATGATTTTCGCCCAAAAAAAGATCATTTTTGCTTGAATATGATAATTTTTGAAAAATAAAAGATGTTTTTTGCTCGAAAAAAGATCATTTTTTCTCAAAAATAATAATTATTGCTCAAAAAAAGATAATTTTTGCTTTAAAAAAGATGATTTTTTCTCAAAAATAATAATTTCTGCAAAATAAAAGATGTTTTTCGCTCGAAAAAAGATCTTTCTTCTCAAAAATAATAATTTTTGATAAATAAAAGATGATTTTTGCTCAAAAGAAGATCGTTTTTGCTTGAAAATGATAATTTTTGATTTAAAAAAGATCATTATTTCTCAAAAATAATAATTTCTTAGAACATTGAAGCTTCGAAAGTTCGAAATAAGAAAAATTTGAAGTATTAGTTGTTCGAAGCTAGTAAGAGTAAGTATGAGATACTGAGAATTTTTGTATAAATTTGAATCTTCTAAGAAATTTGAATCATCGAAGAAATTTAGTCTTCGAAGAAATTTGAATTTTCGTGAGTACGAAATAAAAATGCATTGAAAGTTTTTGATGCACAAAGATAGCAAGAGTTAACTTGATAAAGTGTTATCTCGAAGAAGTTGGATCTTCCAATAACATTGAAGCTTCGAAAGTTCGAAATAAAGATTAATTTGAATTTTAAATGTTTGAAGCTAGAAAGAGTAAGTAGGAAATACCGCGAATCTTCGAAGAAATTTGAATCATCAAAGAAATTAAATCTTCGAAGAATTTTGAATCTTCGTGAGTACGAAATAAAAATACATTGAAAGTATTTGATGTACAAAGAAAGCAAGAGTTAACTTAATAAAGTTTTACCTCGAAGAAGTTGGATCTTCCAAGAACATTGAAGCTTCGAAAGTTCGAAATAAGAAAAATTTTGAAGTATTAGGTGTTCGAAGCTAGTAAGAGTAAGCAGGACATACATCGAATCTTCGATGAAATTTGAATCTTCTAAGAAATTTGAATCATCGAAGAAATTAAATCTTCGAAGAAATTTGAATCTTCGTGAGTACGAAATAAAAATACATTGAAAGTTTTTGATGTACAAAGATAGCAAGAGTTAACTTGATATAGTGTTACCTCGAAGAAGTTGGATCTTCCAAGAACATTGAAGCTTCGAAAGTTTAAAATAAGAAAAATTTGAAGTATTAGTTGTTCGAAGCTAGTAAGAGTAAGTATGAGATACTGAGAATTTTTGTATAAATTTGAATCTTCTAAGAAATTTGAATCATCGAAGAAATTTAGTCTTCGAAGAAATTTGAATTTTCGTGAGAACGAAATAAAAATGCATTGAAAGTTCTTGATGCACAAAGATAGCAAGAGTTAACTTGATAAAGTGTTATCTCGAAGAAGTTGGATCTTCCAATAACATTGAAGCTTCGAAAGTTCGAAATAAAGATTAATTTAGATTTTAAATGTTTGAAGCTAGAAAGAGTAAGTAGGAAATACCGCGAATCTTCGAAGAAATTTGAATCATCAAAGAAATTAAATCTTCGAAGAATTTTGAATCTTCGTGAGTACGAAATAAAAATACATTGAAAGTATTTGATGTACAAAGAAAGCAAGAGTTAACTTAATAAAGTTTTACCTCGAAGAAGTTGGATCTTCCAAGAACATTGAAGCTTCGAAAGTTCGAAATAAGAAAAATTTGAAGTATTAGGTGTTCGAAGCTAGTAAGAGTAAGCAGGACATACATCGAATCTTCGATGAAATTTGAATCTTCTAAGAAATTTGAATCATCGAAGAAATTAAATCTTCGAAGAAATTTGAATCTTCGTGAGTACGAAATAAAAATACATTGAAAGTTTTTGATGTACAAAGATAGCAAGAGTTAACTTGATATAGTGTTACCTCGAAGAAGTTGGATCTTCCAATAACATTGAAGCTTCGAAAGTTCGAAATAAAGATTAATTTGAATTTTAAATGTTTGAAGCTAGTAAGAGTAAGTAGGAAATACCGCGAATCTTCGAAGAAATTTGAATCATCGAAGAAATTAAATCTTCGAAGAATTTTGAATCTTCGTGAGTACGAAATAAAAATACATTGAAAGTATTTGATGTACAAAGAAAGCAAGAGTTAACTTAATAAAGTTTTACCTCGAAGAAGTTGGATCTTCCAAGGACATTGAAGCTTCGAAAGTTCGAAATAAGAAAAATTTGAAGTATTAGGTGTTCGAAGCTAGTAAGAGTTAGTAGGAAATACATCGAATCTTCGATGAAATTTGAATCTTCGAAGAAATTTGAATCTTCGTGAGTACGAAATAAAAATACATTAAAAGTTTTTGATGTACAAAAATAGCAAGAGTTAACTTGATTAAGTGTTACCTCGAAGAAGTTGGATCTTGCAAGAACATTGAAGCTTCGAAAGTTCGAAATAAGAAAAATTTGAAGTATTAGGTGTTCGAAGTAAGTGAGAGTTAGAATGAGATACTGAGAATTTTGTATAAATTTTAATCGTCGAAAGTTCGAAATAAAGATAAATTTGAATTTTAAATGTTGAAGCTAGTAAGAGTAAGTAGGAAATACCGCGAATCTTCGAAGAAATTTGAATCTTCGAAGAAATTTGAATCTTCTAAGAAATTTGAATCATCGAAGAAATTAAATCTTCGAAGAAATTTGAATCTTCGTGAGAACGAAATAAAAATACATTGAAAGTATTTGATGTGCAAAGAAAGCAAGAGTTAACTTAATAAAGTTTTAGCTCGAAGAAGTTGGATCTTCCAAGAACATTGAAGCTTCGAAAGTTCGAAATAAGAAAAATTTGAAGTATTAGGTGTTCGAAGCTAGTAAGAGTAAGTAGGAAATACATCGAATCTTCTATGAAATTTGAATCTTCTAAGAAATTTGAATCATCGAAGAAATTAAATCTTCGAAGAAATTTGAATCTTCGTTAGTACGAAATAAAAATACATTGAAAGTATTTGATGTACAAAGATAGCAAGAGTTAACTTGATAAAGTGTTACCTCGAAGAAGTTGGATCTTCCAAGAACATTGAAGCTTCGAAAGTTCGAAATAAGAAAAATTTGAAGTATAAGGTGTTCGAAGCTAGTAAGAGTTAGTAGGAAATACATCGAATCTTCGATGAAATTTGAATCTTCTAAGAAATTTGAATCATCGAAGAAATTAAATCTTCGAAGAAATTTGAATCTTCGTGAGTACGAAATAAAAATACATTGAAAGTTTTTGATGTACAAAAATAGCAAGAGTTAACTTGATAAAGTGTTACCTCGAAGAAGTTGGATCTTCCAAGAACATTGAAGCTTCGAAAGTTCGAAATAAGAAAAATTTGAAGTATTAGGTGTTCGAAGTAAGTGAGAGTTAGAATGAGATACTGAGAATTTTTGTATAAATTTTAATCGTCGAAAGTTCGAAATAAAGATAAATTTGAATTTTAAATGTTTGAAGCTAGTAAGAGTAAGTAGGAAATACCGCGAATCTTCGAAGAAATTTGAATCTTCGAAGAAATTTGAATCTTCTAAGAAATTTGAATCATCGAAGAAATTACATCTTCGAAGAAATTTGAATCTTCGTGAGAACGAAATAAAATACATTGAAAGTTTTTGATGTACAAAGATAGCAAGAGTTAACTTGATAAAGAGTTACCTCGAAGAAGTTGGATCTTCCAATAACATTGAAGCTTCGAAAGTTCGAAATAAGAAAAATATGAAGTTTTAAATGTTTGAAGCTAGTAAGAGTAAGTATGAGATACTGAGAATTTTTGTATTAATTTGAATCTTCTAAGAAATTTGAATCATCGAAGAAATTTAATCTTCGAAGAAATTTGAATCTTCGTGAGTACGAAATAAAAATACATTGAAAGTTTTTGATGTACAAAGATAGCAAGAGTTAACTTGATAAAGTGTTACCTCGAAGAAGTTGGATCTTCCAATAACATTGAAGCTTCGAAAGTTCGAAATAAAGATTAATTTGAATTTTAAATGTTTGAAGCTAGTAAGAGTAAGTAGGAAATACCGCGAATCTTCGAAGAAATTTGAATCATCGAAGAAATTAAATCTTCGAAGAATTTTGAATCTTCGTGAGTACGAAATAAAAATACATTGAAAGTATTTGATGTACAAAGAAAGCAAGAGTTAACTTAATAAAGTTTTACCTCGAAGAAGTTGGATCTTCCAAGAACATTGAAGCTTCGAAAGTTCGAAATAAGAAAAATTTGAAGTATTAGGTGTTCGAAGCTAGTTAGAGTAAGTAGGAAATACATCGAATCTTCGATGAAATTTGAATCTTCTAAGAAATTTGAATCATCGAAGAAATTAAATCTTCAAAGATTTTTGAATCTTCGTGAGTACGAAATAAAATACATTGAAAGTATTTGATTTACAAAGATAGCAAGAGTTAACTTGATAAAGTGTTACCTCGAAGAAGTTGGATCTTCCAAGAACATTGAAGCTTCGAAAGTTCAAAATAAGAAAAATTTGAAGTATTAGGTGTTCGAAGCTAGTAAGAGTAAGTATGAGATACTGTGAATCTCCGAAGAAATTTGAATCTTCGAAGAAATTTGAATCTTCTAAGAAATTTGAATCATCGAAGAAATTACATCTTCGAAGAAATTTGAATCTTCGTGAGAACGAAATAAAAATACATTGAAAGTTTTTGATGTACAAAGATAGCAAGAGTTAACTTGATAAAGAGTTACCTCGAAGAAGTGGATCTTCCAATAACATTGAAGCTTCGAAAGTTCGAAATAAGAAAAATATGAAGTTTTAAATGTTTGAAGCTAGTAAGAGTAAGTATGAGATACTGAGAATTTTTGTATTAATTTGAATCTTCTAAGAAATTTGAATCATCGAAGAAATTTAATCTTCGAAGAAATTTGAATCTTCGTGAGTACGAAATAAAAATACATTGAAAGTTTTTGATGTACAAGATAGCAAGAGTTAACTTGATAAAGTGTTACCTCGAAGAAGTTGGATCTTCCAATAACATTGAAGCTTCGAAAGTTCGAAATAAAGATTAATTTGAATTTTAAATGTTTGAAGCTAGTAAGAGTAAGTAGGAAATACCGCGAATCTTCGAAGAAATTTGAATCATCGAAGAAATTAAATCTTCGAAGAATTTTGAATCTTCGTGAGTACGAAATAAAAATACATTGAAAGTATTTGATGTACAAAGAAAGCAAGAGTTAACTTAATAAAGTTTTACCTCGAAGAAGTTGGATCTTCCAAGAACATTGAAGCTTCGAAAGTTCGAAATAAGAAAAATTTGAAGTATTAGGTGTTCGAAGCTAGTTAGAGTAAGTAGGAAATACATCGAATCTTCGATGAAATTTGAATCTTCTAAGAAATTTGAATCATCGAAGAAATTAAATCTTCAAAGATTTTTGAATCTTCGTGAGTACGAAATAAAAATACATTGAAAGTATTTGATTTACAAAGATAGCAAGAGTTAACTTGATAAAGTGTTACCTCGAAGAAGTTGGATCTTCCAAGAACATTGAAGCTTCGAAAGTTCAAAATAAGAAAAATTTGAAGTATTAGGTGTTCGAAGCTAGTAAGAGTAAGTATGAGATACTGTGAATCTCCGAAGAAATTTGAATCTTCGTGAGTACGAAATAAAAAAACATAGAAAGTATTTGATGTACGAAGATAGCAAGAGTTAACTTGATAAAGTGTTACCTCGAAGAAGTTGGATCTTCCAATAACATTGAAGCTTCGAAAGTTCTAAATAAGAAAAATTTGAAGTTTTAAATGTTTGAAGCTAGTAAGAGTAAGTATGAGATACTGAGAATTTTTGTATAAATTTGAATCTTCGAAAGTTCGAAATAGAGATTAATTTGAATTTTAAATGTTTGAAGCTAGTAAGAGTAGCTTGGAAATACCGCGAATCTTCGAAGAAATTTGAATCTTCTAAGAAATTTGAATCATCGAAGAAATTAAATCTTCGAAGAAATTTGAATCTTCGTGAGAACGAAATAAAAATACATTGAAAGTTTTTGATGTACAAAGATAGCAAGAGTTAACTTGATAAAGAGTTACCTCGAAGAAGTTGGATCTTCCAATAACATTGAAGCTTCGAAAGTTCGAAATAAAGATTAATTTGAATTTTAAATGTTTGAAGCTAGTAAGAGTAAGTAGGAAATACCTTGAATCTTCGAAGAAATTTGAATCATCGAAGAAATTAAATCTTCGAAGAATTTTGAATCTTCGTGAGTACGAAATAAAATACATTGAAAGTATTTGATGTACAAAGAAAGCAAGAGTTAACTTAATAAAGTTTTACCTCGAAGAAGTTGGATCTTCCAAGAACATTGAAGCTTCGAAAGTTCGAAATAAGAAAAATTTGAAGTATTAGGTGTTCGAAGCTAGTAAGAGTAAGTAGGAAATACATCGAATCTTCGATGAAATTTGAATCTTCTAAGAAATTTGAATCATCGAAGAAATTAAATCTTCGAAGAAATTTGAATCTTCGTGAGTACGAAATTAAAATACATTGAAAGTATTTGATGTACAAAGATAGCAAGAGTTAACTTGATAAAGTGTTACCTCGAAGAAGTTGGATCTTCCAAGAACATTGAAGCTTCGAAAGTTCAAAATAAGAAAAATTTGAAGTATTAGGTGTTCGAAGCTAGTAAGAGTAAGTATGAGATACTGTGAATCTCCGAAGAAATATGAATCTTCGTGAGTACGAAATAAAAAAACATAGAAAGTATTTGATGTACGAAGATAGCAAGAGTTAACTTGATAAAGTGTTACCTAGAAGAAGTTGGATCTTCCAATAACATTGAAGCTTCGAAAGTTCGAAATAAAGATTAATTTGAATTTTAAATGTTTGAAGCTAGTAAGAGTAAGTAGGAAATACCGCGAATCTTCGAAGAAATTTGAATCATCGAAGAAATTAAATCTTCGAAGAATTTTGAATCTTCGTGAGTACGAAATAAAAATACATTGAAAGTATTTGATGTACAAAGGAAGCAAGAGTTAACTTAATAAAGTTTTACCTCGAAGAAGTTGGATCTTCCAAGAACATTGAAGCTTCGAAAGTTCGAAATAAGAAAAATTTGAAGTATTAGGTGTTCGAAGCTAGTTAGAGTAAGAAGGAAATACATCGAATCTTCGATGAAATTTGAATCTTCTAAGAAATTTGAATCATCGAAGAAATTAAATCTTCAAAGAATTTTGAATCTTCGTGAGTACGAAATAAAAATACATTGAAAGTATTTGATTTACAAAGATAGCAAGAGTTAACTTGATAAAGTGTTACCTCGAAGAAGTTGGATCTTCCAAGAACATTGAAGCTTCGAAAGTTCAAAATAAGAAAAATTTGAAGTATTAGGTGTTCGAAGCTAGTAAGAGTAAGTATGAGATACTGTGAATCTCCGAAGAAATTTGAATCTTCGTGAGTACGAAATAAAAAAACATAGAAAGTATTTGATGTACGAAGATAGCAAGAGTTTACTTGATAAAGTGTTACCTCGAAGAAGTTGGATCTTCCAATAACATTGAAGCTTCGAAAGTTCGAAATAAGAAAAATTTGAAGTTTTAAATGTTTGAAGCTAGTAAGAGTAAGTATGAGATACTGAGAATTTTTGTATAAATTTGAATCTTCGAAAGTTCGAAATAGAGATTAATTTGAATTTTAAATGTTTGAAGCTAGTAAGAGTAGGTAGGAAATACCGCGAATCTTCGAAGAAATTTGAATCTTCTAAGAAATTTGAATCATCGAAGAAATTTAATCTTCGAAGAAATTTGAATCTTCGTGAGTACGAAATAAAAATATATTGAAAGTTTTTGATGTACAAATATAGCAAGAGTTAACTTGATAAAGTGTTACCTCGAAGAAGTTGGATCTTCCAATAACATTGAAGCTTCGAAAGTTCGAAATAAAGATTAATTTGAATTTTAAATGTTTGAAGCTAGTAAGAGTAAGTAGGAAATACCTTGAATCTTCGAAGAAATTTGAATCATCGAAGAAATTAAATCTTCGAAGAATTTTGAATCTTCGTGAGTACGAAATAAAAATACATTGAAAGTATTTGATGTACAAAGAAAGCAAGAGTTAACTTAATAAAGTTTTACCTCGAAGAAGTTGGATCTTCCAAGAACATTGAAGCTTCGAAAGTTCGAAATAAGAAAAATTTGAAGTATTAGGTGTTCGAAGCTAGTAAGAGTTAGTAGGAAATACATCGAATCTTCGGTGAAATTTGAATCTTCTAAGAAATTTGAATCATCGAAGAAATTAAATCTTCAAAGAATTTTGAATCTTCGTGAGTACGAAATAAAAATACATTGAAAGTTTTTGATGTACAAAGATAGCAAGAGTTAACTTGATAAAGTGTTACCTCGAAGAAGTTGGATCTTCCAAGAACATTGAAGCTTCGAAAGTTCAAAATAAGAAAAATTTGAAGTATTAGGTGTTCGAAGCTAGTAAGAGTAAGTATGAGATACTGTGAATCTCCGAAGAAATTTGAATCTTCGTGAGTACGAAATAAAAAAACATAGAAAGTATTTGATGTACGAAGATAGCAAGAGTTAACTTGATAAAGTGTTACCTCGAAGAAGTTGGATCTTCCAATAACATTGAAGCTTCGAAAGTTCGAAATAAGAAAAATTTGAAGTTTTAAATGTTTGAAGCTAGTAAGAGTAAGTATGAGATACTGAGAATTTTTGTATAAATTTGAATCTTCGAAAGTTCGAAAAAGAGATTAATTTGAATTTTAAATGTTTGAAGCTAGTAAGAGTAGGTAGGAAATACCGCGAATCTTCGAAGAAATTTGAATCTTCTAAGAAATTTGAATCATCGAAGAAATTTAATCTTCGAAGAAATTTGAATCTTCGTGAGTACGAAATAAAAATACATTGAAAGTTTTTGATGTACAAAGATAGCAAGAGTTAACTTGATAAAGTGTTACCTCGAAGAAATTGGATCTTCCAATAACATTGAAGCTTCGAAAGTTCGAAATAAAGATTAATTTGAATTTTAAATGTTTGAAGCTAGTAAGAGTAAGTAGGAAATACCGCGAATCTTCGCAGAAATTTGAATCATCGAAGAAATTAAATCTTCGAAGAATTTTGAATCTTCGTGAGTACGAAAAAAAAATACATTGAAAGTATTTAATGTACAAAGAAAGCAAGAGTTAACTTAATAAAGTTTTACCTCGAAGAAGTTGGATCTTCCAAGAACATTGAAGCTTCGAAAGTTCGAAATAAGAAAAATTTGAAGTATTAGGTGTTCGAAGCTAGTAAGAGTAAGTATGAGATACTGTGAATCTCCGAAGAAATTTGAATCTTCGTGAGTACGAAATAAAAATACATTGAAAGTTTTTGATGTACAAAAATAGCAAGATTTAACTTGATAAAGTGTTACCTCGAAGAAGTTGGATCTTCCAAGAACATTGAAGCTTCGAAAGTTCGAAATAAGAAATATTTGAAGTATTAGGTGTTCGAAGCTAGTAAGAATTATTAGGAAATACATCGAATCTTCGGTGAAATTAGAATCTTCTAAGAAATTTGAATCATCGAAGAAATTAAATCTTCGAAGAATTTTGAATCTTCGTGAGTACGAAATAAAAATACATTGAAAGTATTTGATGCACAAAGATAGCAAGAGTTAACTTGATAAAGTGTTACCTCGAAGAAGTTGGATCTTCCAAGAACATTGAAGCTTCGAAAGTTCGAAATAAGAAAAATTTGAAGTTTTAAATGTTTGAAGCTAGTAAGAGTAAGTATGAGATAATGAGAATTTTTGTATAAATTTGAATGTTCGAATGTTCGAAATAGAGATTAATTTGAATTTTAAATGTTTGAAGCTAGTAAGAGTAAGTAGGAAATACCGCGAATCTTCGAAGAAATTTGAATCTTCTAAGAAATTTGAATCATCGAAGAAATTTAATCTTCGAAGAAATTTGAATCTTCGTGAGTACGAAATAAAAATACATTGAAAGTTTTTGATGTACAAAGATAGCAAGAGTTAACTTTATAAAGTGTTACCTCGAAGAAGTTGGATCTTCCAATAACATTGAAGCTTCGAAAGTTCGAAATAAAGATTAATTTGAATTTTAAATGATTGAAGCTCTTAAAAGTAAGTAGGAAATACCGCGAATCTTCGAAGAAATTTGAATCATCGAAGAAATTAAATCTTCGAAGAATTTTGAATCTTCGTGAGTACGAAATAAAAATACATTGAAAGTATTTGATGCACAAAGATAGCAAGAGTTAACTTGATAAAGTGTTACCTCGAAGAAGTTGGATCTTCCAAGAACATTGAAGCTTCGAAAGTTCGAAATAAGAAAAATTTGAAGTATTAGATGTTCGAAGTAAGTGAGAGTTAGAATGAGATAGTGAGAATTTTTGTATAAATTTGAATCTTCGAAAGTTCGAAATAAAGATTAATTTGAATTTTAAATGTTTGAAGCTAGTAAGAGTAAGTATGAGATACTGAGAATTTTTGTATAAATTTGAATCTTCGAATGTTCGAAATAGAGATTAATTTGAATTTTAAATGTTTGAAGCTAGTAAGAGTAAGTAGGAAATACCGCGAATCTTCGAAGAAATTTGAATCTTCTAAGAAATTTGAATCATCGAAGAAATTTAATCTTCGAAGAAATTTGAATCTTCGTGAGTACGAAATAAAAATACATTGAAAGTATTGATGTACAAAGAAAGCAAGAGTTAACTTAATAATGTTTTACCTCGAAGAAGTTGGATCTTCCAAGAACATTGAAGCTTCGAAAGTTCGAAATAAGAAAAATTGAAGTATTAGGTGTTCGAAGCTAGTAAGAGTAAGTATGAGATACTGTGAATCTCCGAAGAAATTTGAATCTTCGAAGAAATTTGAATCTTCGTGAGTACGAAATAAAAATACATTGAAAGTATTTGATGTACAAAGATAGCAAGAGTTAACTTGATAAAGTGTTACCTCGAAGAAGTTGGATCTTCCAAGAACATTGAAGCTTCGAAAGTTCGATATAAGAAAAATTTGAATTTTAAATGTTTGAAGCTAGTAAGAGTAAGTAGGAAATACCACGAATCTTCGAAGAAATTTGAATCATCGAAGAAATTAAATCTTCGAAGAATTTTGAATCTTCGTGAGTACGAAATAAAAATACATTGAAAGTATTTGATGTACAAAGATAGCAAGAGTAAACTTAATAAAGTTTTACCTCGAAGAAGTTGGATCTTCCAAGAACATTGAAGCTTCGAAAGTTCGAAATAAGAAAAATTTGAAGTATTTGGTGTTCGAAGCTAGTAAGAGTAAGTAGGAAATACATCGAATCTTCGATGAAATTTGAATCTTCTAAGAAATTTGAATCATCGAAGAAATTAAATCTTCGAAGAATTTTGAATCTTCGTGAGTACGAAATAAAAATACATTGAAAGTATTTGATGTACAAAGATAGCAAGAGTTAACTTGATAAAGTGTTACCTCGAAGAAGTTGGATCTTCCAAGAACATTGAAAGTTCGAAAGTTCGATATAAGAAAAATTTGAATTTTAAATGTTTGAAGCTAGTAAGAGTAAGAGGAAATACCGCGAATCTTCGAAGAAATTTAAATCATCGAAGAAATTAAATCTTCGAAGAAATTTGAATCTTCGTGAGTACGAAATAAAAATACATTGAAAGTATTTGATGTACAAAGATAGCAAGAGTTAACTTAATAAAGTTTTACCTCGAAGAAGTTGGATCTTCCAAGAACATTGAAGCTTCGAAAGTTCAAAATAAGAAAAATTTGAAGTATTAGATGTTCGAAGTAAGTGAGAGTTAGAATGAGAAACTGAGAATTTTTGTATAGATTTGAATCTTCGAAAGTTCGAAATAAAGATTAATTTGAATTTTAAATGTTTGAAGCTAGTAAGAGTAAGCATGAGATACTGAGAATTTTTGTATAAATTTGAATCTTCGAATGTTCGAAATAGAGATTAATTTGAATTTTAAATGTATGAAGCTAGTAAGAGTAAGTAGGAAATACCGCGAATCTTCGAAGAAATTTGAATCTTCTAAGAAATTTGAATCATCGAAGAAATTTAATCTTCGAAGAAATTTGAATCTTCGTGAGTACGAAATAAAAATACATTGAAAGTATTTGATGTACAAAGAAAGCAAGAGTTAACTTGATAAAGTGTTACCTCGAAGAAGTTGGATCTTCCAAGAACATTGAAGCTTCGAAAGTTCGAAATAAGAAAAATTTGAAGTATTAGATGTTCGAAGTAAGTGAGAGTTAGAATGAGATACTGAGAATTTTTGTATAAATTTGAATCTTCGAAAGTTCGAAATAAAGATTAATTTGAATTTTAAATGTTTGAAGCTAGTAAGAGTAAGTATGAGATACTGAGAATTTTTGTATAAATTTGAATCTTCGAATGTTCGAAATAGAGATTAATTTGAATTTTAAATGTTTGAAGCTAGTAAGAGTAAGTAGGAAATACCGCGAATCTTCGAAGAAATTTGAATCTTCTAAGAAATTTGAATCATCGAAGAAATTTAATCTTCGAAGAAATTAGAATCTTCGTGAGTACGAAATAAAAATACATTGAAAGTATTTGATGTACAAAGATAGCAAGAGTTAACTTAATAAAGTTTTACCTCGAAGAAGTTGGATCTTCCAAGAACATTGAAGCTTCGAAAGTTCGAAATAAGAAAAATTTGAAGTGTTAGGTGTTCGAAGCTAGTAAGAGTAAGTATGAGATACTGTGAATCTCCGAAGAAATTTGAATCTTCGAAGAAATTTGAATCTTCGTGAGTACGAATTAAAAAAACATAGAAAGTATTTGATGTACGAAGATAGCAAGAGTTAACTTGATAAAGTGTTACCTCGAAGAAGTAAGATCTTCCAATAACATTGAAGCTTCGAAAGTTCGAAATAAGAAAAATTTGAAGTTTTAAATGTTTGAAGCTAGTAAGAGTAAGTATGAGATACTGGGAATTTTTGTATAAATTTGAATCTTCGAAAGTTCGAAATAAAGATTAATTTGAATTATAAATGTTTGAAGCTAGTAAGAGTAAGTAGGAAATACCGCGAATCTTCGAAGAAATTTGAATCTTCTAAGAAATTTGAATCATCGAAGAAATTAAATCTTCGAAGAAATTTGAATCTTCGTGAGTACGAAATAAAAATACATTGAAAGTTTTTGATGTACAAAGATATCAAGAGTTAACTTGATAAAGTGTTAGCTCGAAGAAGTTGGATCTTCCAATAACATTGAAACTTCGAAAGTTCGAAATAAAGATTAATTTGAATTTTAAATGATTGAAGCTCTTAAAAGTAAGTAGGAAATACCGCGAATCTTCGAAGAAATTTGAATCATCGAAGAAATTAAATCTTCGAAGAATTTTGAATCTTCGTGAGTACGAAATAAAAATACATTGAAAGTATTTGATGTACAAAGATAGCAAGAGTTAACTTAATAAAGTTTTATCTCGAAGAAGTTGGATCTTCCAAGAACATTGAAGCTTCGAAAGTTCGAAAAAAGAAAAATTTGAAGTAATAGGTGTTCGAAGCTAGTAAGAGTTAGTAGGAAATACATCGAATCTTCGATGAAATTTGAATCATCTAAGAAATTTGAATCATCGAAGAAATTAAATCTTCGAAGAATTTGAATCTTCGTGAGTACGAAATAAAAATACATTGAAAGTATTTGATGTACAAAGATAGCAAGAGTTAACTAAATAAAGTTTTATCTCGAAGAAGTTGGATCTTCCAAGAACATTGAAGCTTCGAAAGTTCGAAATAAAGATTAATTTGAATTTTAAATGATTGAAGCTCTTAAAAGTAAGTAGGAAATACCGCGAATCTTCGAAGAAATTTGAATCATCGAAGAAATTAAATCTTCGAAGAATTTTGAATCTTCGTGAGTACGAAATAAAAATACATTGAAAGTATTTGATGTACAAAGATAGCAAGAGTTAACTTAATAAAGTTTTATCTCGAAGAAGTTGGATCTTCCAAGAACATTGAAGCTTCGAAAGTTCGAAAAAAGAAAAATTTGAAGTAATAGGTGTTCGAAGCTAGTAAGAGTTAGTAGGAAATACATCGAATCTTCGATGAAATTTGAATCATCTAAGAAATTTGAATCATCGAAGAAATTAAATCTTCGAAGAATTTTGAATCTTCGTGAGTACGAAATAAAAATACATTGAAAGTATTTGATGTACAAAGATAGCAAGAGTTAACTTGATAAAGTGTTACCTCGAAGAAGTTGGATCTTCCAAGAACATTGAAGCTTCGAAAGTTCGAAATAAGAAAAATTTGAAGTATTAGATGTTCGAAGTAAGTGAGAGTTAGAATGAGATACTGAGAATTTTTGTATAAATTTGAATCTTCGAAAGTTCGAAATAAAGATTAATTTGAATTTTAAATGTTTGAAGCTAGTAAGAGTAAGTATGAGATACTGAGAATTTTTGTATAAATTTGAATCTTCGAATGTTAGAAATAGAGATTAATTTGAATTTTAAATGTTTGAAGCTAGTAAGAGTAAGTAGGAAATACCGCGAATCTTCGAAGAAATTTGAATCTTCTAAGAAATTTTAATCATCGAAGAAATTTAATCTTCGAAGAAATTTGAATCTTCGTGAGTACGAAATAAAAATACATTGAAAGTATTTGATGTACAAAGAAAGCAAGAGTTAACTTGATAAAGTGTTACCTCGAAGAAGTTGGATCTTCCAAGAACATTGAAGCTTCGAAAGTTCGATATAAGAAAAATTTGAATTTTAAATGTTTGAAGCTAGTAAGAGTAAGTAGGAAATACCGCGAATCTTCGAAGAAATTTGAATCATCGAAGAAATTAAATCTTCGAAGAATTTTGAATCTTCGTGAGTACGAAATAAAAATACATTGAAAGTATTTGATGTACAAAGATAGCAAGAGTTAACTTAATAAAGTTTTACCTCGAAGAAGTTGGATCTTCCAATAACATTGAAGCTTCGAAAGTTCGAAATAAGAAAAATTTGAAGTGTTAGGTGTTCGAAGCTAGTTAGAGTAAGTAGGAAATACATCGAATCTTCGATGAAATTTGAATCTTCTAAGAAATTTGAATCTTCGTGAGTACGAATTAAAAAGACATAGAAAGTATTTGATGTACGAAGATAGCAAGAGTTAACTTGATAAGTGTTACCTCGAAGAAGTAAGATCTTCCAATAACATTTAAGCTTCGAAAGTTCGAAATAAGAAAAATTTGAAGTTTTAAATGTTTGAAGCTAGTAAGAGTAAGTATGAGATACTGAGAATTTTTGTATAAATTTGAATCTTCGAAAGTTCGAAATAAAGATTAATTTGAATTATAAATGTTTGAAGCTAGTAAGAGTAAGTAGGAAATACCGCGAATCTTCGAAGAAATTTGAATCTTCTAAGAAATTTGAATCATCGAAGAAATTAAATCTTCGAAGAAATTTGAATCTTCGTGGGTACGAAATAAAAATACATTGAAAGTTTTTGATGTACAAAGATATCAAGAGTTAACTTGATAAAGTGTTACCTCGAAGAAGTTGGATCTTCCAATAACATTGAAACTTCGAAAGTTCGAAATAAAGATTAATTTGAATTTTAAATGATTGAAGCTCTTAAAAGTAAGTAGGAAATACCGCGAATCTTCGAAGAAATTTGAATCATCGAAGAAATTAAATCTTCGAAGAATTTTGAATCTTCGTGAGTACGAAATAAAATACATTGAAAGTATTTGATGTACAAAGATAGCAAGAGTTAACTTAATAAAGTTTTATCTCGAAGAAGTTGGATCTTCCAAGAACATTGAAGCTTCGAAAGTTCGAAAAAAGAAAAATTTGAAGTAATAGGTGTTCGAAGCTAGTAAGAGTTAGTAGGAAATACATCGAATCTTCGATGAAATTTGAATCATCTAAGAAATTTGAATCATCGAAGAAATTAAATCTTCGAAGAATTTTGAATCTTCGTGAGTACGAAATAATAATACATTGAAAGTATTTGATGTACAAAGATAGCAAGAGTTAACTTAATAAAGTTTTATCTCGAAGAAGTTGGATCTTCCAAGAACATTGAAGCTTCGAAAGTTCGAAATAAAGATTAATTTGAATTTTAAATGATTGAAGCTCTTAAAAGTAAGTAGGAAATACCGCGAATCTTCGAAGAAATATGAATCATCGAAGAAATTAAATCTTCGAAGAATTTTGAATCTTCGTGAGTACGAAATAAAAATACATTGAAAGTATTTGATGTACAAAGATAGCAAGAGTTAACTTAATAAAGTTTTATCTCGAAGAAGTTGGATCTTCCAAGAACATTGAAGCTTCGAAAGTTCGAAAAAAGAAAAATTTGAAGTAATAGGTGTTCGAAGCTAGTAAGAATTAGTAGGAAATACATCGAATCTTCGATGAAATTTGAATCATCTAAGAAATTTGAATCATCGAAGAAATTAAATCTTCGAAGAATTTTGAATCTTCGTGAGTACGAAATAAAAATACATTGAAAGTATTTGATGTACAAAGATAGCAAGAGTTAACTTGATAAAGTGTTACCTCGAAGAAGTTGGATCTTCCAAGAACATTGAAGCTTCGAAAGTTCGAAATAAGAAAAATTTGAAGTATTAGATGTTCGAAGTAAGTGAGAGTTAGAATGAGATACTGAGAATTTTTGTATAAATTTGAATCTTCGAATGTTCGAAATAGAGATTAATTTGAATTTTAAATGTTTGAAGCTAGTAAGAGTAAGTAGGAAATACCGCGAATCTTCGAAGAAATTTGAATCTTCTAAGAAATTTTAATCATCGAAGAAATTTAATCTTCGAAGAAATTTGAATCTTCGTGAGTACGAAATAAAAATACATTGAAAGTATTTGATGTACAAAGAAAGCAAGAGTTAACTTAATAATGTTTTACCTCGAAGAAGTTGGATCTTCCAAGAACATTAAAGCTTCGAAAGTTCGAAATAAGAAAAATTTGAAGTATTAGGTGTTCGAAGCTAGTAAGAGTAAGTAGGAAATACATCGAATCTTCGATGAATTTTTAATCTTCTAAGAAATTTGAATCATCGAAGAAATTAAATCTTCGAAGAATTTGAATCTTCGTGAGTACGAAATAAAATACATTGAAAGTATTTGATGTACAAAGATAGCAAGAGTTAACTTGATAAAGTGTTACCTCGAAGAAGTTGGATCTTCCAAGAACATTGAAGCTTCGAAAGTTCGATATAAGAAAAATTTGAATTTTAAATGTTTGAAGCTAGTAAGAGTAAGTAGGAAATACCGCGAATCTTCGAAGAAATTTGAATCATCGAAGAAATTAAATCTTCGAAGAATTTTGAATCTTCGTGAGTACGAAATAAAAATACATTGAAAGTATTTGATGTACAAAGATAGCAAGAGTTAACTTAATAAAGTTTTACCTCGAAGAAGTTGGATCTTCCAAGAACATTGAAGCTTCGAAAGTTCGAAATAAGAAAAATTTGAAGTGTTAGGTGTTCGAAGCTAGTAAGAGTAAGTAGGAAATACATCGAATCTTCGATGAAATTTGAATCATCTAAGAAATTTGAATCATCGAAGAAATTAAATTTTCGAAGAATTTTGAATCTTCGTGAGTACGAAATAAAAATACATTGAAAGTATTTGATGTACAAAGATAGCAAGAGTTAACTTGATAAAGTGTTACCTCGAAGAAGTTGGATCTTCCAAGAACATTGAAGCTTCGAAAGTTCGAAATAAGAAAAATTTGAAGTATTAGATGTTCGAAGTAAGTGAGAGTTAGAATGAGATACTGAGAATTTTTGTATAAATTTGAATCTTCGAAAGTTCGAAATAAAGATTAATTTGAATTTTAAATGTTTGAAGCTAGTAAGAGTAAGTATGAGATACTGAGAATTTTTGTATAAATTTGAATCTTCGAATGTTCGAAATAGAGATTAATTTGAATTTTAAATGTTTGAAGCTAGTAAGAGTAAGTAGGAAATACCGCGAATCTTCGAAGAAATTTGAATCTTCTAAGAAATTTTAATCATCGAAGAAATTTAATCTTCGAAGAAATTTGAATCTTCGTGAGTACGAAATAAAAATACATTGAAAGTATTTGATGTACAAAGAAAGCAAGAGTTAACTTAATAATGTTTTACCTCGAAGAAGTTGGATCTTCCAAGAACATTAAAGCTTCGAAAGTTCGAAATAAGAAAAATTTGAAGTATTAGGTGTTCGAAGCTAGTAAGAGTAAGTAGGAAATACATCGAATCTTCGATGAATTTTTAATCTTCTGAGAAATTTGAATCATCGAAGAAATTAAATCTTCGAAGAATTTTGAATCTTCGTGAGTACGAAATAAAAATACATTGAAAGTATTTGATGTACAAAGATAGCAAGAGTTAACTTAATAAAGTTTTACCTCGAAGAAGTTGGATCTTCCAAGAACATTGAAGCTTCGAAAGTTCGAAATAAGAAAAATTTGAAGTGTTAGGTGTTCGAAGCTAGTAAGAGTAAGTAGGAAATACATCGAATCTTCGATGAAATTTGAATCTTCTAAGAAATTTGAATCATCGAAGAAATTAAATCCTCGAAGAAATTTGAATCTTCGTGAGTACGAAATGAAAATAAATTGAAAGTTTTTGATGTACAAAGATAGCAAGAGTTAACTTGATAAAGTGTTACCTCGAAGAAGTTGGATCTTCCAAGAACATTGAAGCTTCGAAAGTTCGAAATAAAGATTAATTTGAATTTTAAATGATTGAAGCTCTTAAAAGTAAGTAGGAAATACCGCGAATCTTCGAAGAAATTTGAATCATCGAAGAAATTAAATCTTCGAAGAATTTTGAATCTTCGTGAGTACGAAATAAAAATACATTGAAAGTATTGATGTACAAAGATAGCAAGAGTTAACTTAATAATGTTTTATCTCGAAGAAGTTGGATCTTCCAAGAACATTGAAGCTTCGAAAGTTCGAAAAAAGAAAAATTTGAAGTAATAGGTGTTCGAAGCTAGTAAGAGTTAGTAGGAAATACATCGAATCTTCGATGAAATTTGAATCATCTAAGAAATTTTAATCATCGAAGAAATTTAATCTTCGAAGAAATTTGAATCTTCGTGAGTACGAAATAAAAATACATTGAAAGTATTTGATGTACAAAGAAAGTAAGAGTTAACTTAATAATGTTTTACCTCGAAGAAGTTGGATCTTCCAAGAACATTAAAGCTTCGAAAGTTCGAAATAAGAAAAATTTGAAGTATTAGATGTTCGAAGTAAGTGAGAGTTAGAATGAGATACTGAGAATTTTTGTATAAATTTGAATCTTCGAAAGTTCGAAATAAAGATTAATTTGAATTTTAAATGTTTGAAGCTAGTAAGAGTAAGTATGAGATACTGAGAATTTTTGTATAAATTTGAATCTTCGAATGTTCGAAATAGAGATTAATTTGAATTTTAAATGTTTGAAGCTAGTAAGAGTAAGTAGGAAATACCGCGAATCTTCGAAGAAATTTGAATCTTCTAAGAAATTTTAATCATCGAAGAAATTTAATCTTCGAAGAAATTTGAATCTTCGTGAGTACGAAATAAAATACATTGAAAGTATTTGATGTACAAAGAAAGTAAGAGTTAACTTAATAATGTTTTACCTCGAAGAAGTTGGATCTTCCAAGAACATTTAAGCTTCGAAAGTTCGAAATAAGAAAAATTTGAAGTATTAGGTGTTCGAAGCTAGTAAGAGTAAGTAGGAAATACATCGAATCTTCGATGAATTTTTAATCTTCTAAGAAATTTGAATCATCGAAGAAATTAAATCTTCGAAGAATTTTGAATCTTCGTGAGTACGAAATAAAAATACATTGAAAGTATTTGATGTACAAAGATAGCAAGAGTTAACTTGATAAAGTGTTACCTCGAAGAAGTTGGATCTTCAAAGAACATTGAAGCTTCGAAAGTTCGATATAAGAAAAATTTGAATTTTAAATGTTTGAAGCTAGTAAGAGTAAGTAGGAAATACCGCGAATCTTCGAAGAAATTTGAATCATCGAAGAAATTAAATCTTCGAAGAATTTTGAATCTTCGTGAGTACGAAATAAAAATACATTGAAAGTATTTGATGTACAAAGATAGCAAGAGTTAACTTAATAAAGTTTTACCTCGAAGAAGTTGGATCTTCCAAGAACATTGAAGCTTCGAAAGTTCGAAATAAGAAAAATTTGAAGTGTTAGGTGTTCGAAGCTAGTAAGAGTAAGTAGGAAATACATCGAATCTTCGATGAAATTTGAATCTTCTAAGAAATTGAATCATCGAAGAAATTAAATCCTCGAAGAAATTTGAATCTTCGTGAGTACGAAATGAAAATAAATTGAAAGTTTTTGATGTACAAAGATAGCAAGAGTTAACTTGATAAAGTTTTACCTCGAAGAAGTTGGATCTTCCAAGAACATTGAAGCTTCGAAAGTTCGATATAAGAAAAATTTGAATTTTAAATGTTTGAAGCTAGTAAGAGTAAGTAGGAAATACCGCGAATCTTCGAAGAAATTTGAATCATCGAAGAAATTAAATCTTCGAAGAATTTTGAATCTTCGTGAGTACGAAATAAAAATACATTGAAAGTATTTGATGTACAAAGATAGCAAGAGTTAACTTAATAAAGTTTTACCTCGAAGAAGTTGGATCTTCCAAGAACATTGAAGCTTCGAAAGTTCGAAATAAGAAAAATTTGAAGTGTTAGGTGTTCGAAGCTAGTAAGAGTAAGTAGGAAATACATCGAATCTTCGATGAAATTTGAATCTTCTAAGAAATTTGAATCATCGAAGAAATTAAATCCTCGAAGAAATTTGAATCTTCGTGAGTACGAAATAAAAATACATTGAAAGTATTTGATGTACAAAGAAAGCAAGAGTTAACTTAATAATGTTTTACCTCGAAGAAGTTGGATCTTCCAAGAACATTAAAGCTTCGAAAGTTCGAAATAAGAAAAATTTGAAGTATTAGGTGTTCGAAGCTAGTAAGAGTAAGTAGGAAATACATCGAATCTTCGACGAATTTTTAATCTTCTAAGAAATTTGAATCATCGAAGAAATTAAATCTTCGAAGAATTTTGAATCTTCGTGAGTACGAAATAAAAATACATTGAAAGTATTTGATGTACAAAGATAGCAAGAGTTAACTTGATAAAGTGTTACCTCGAAGAAGTTGGATCTTCCAAGAACATTGAAGCTTCGAAAGTTCGATATAAGAAAAATTTGAATTTTAAATGTTTGAAGCTAGTAAGAGTAAGTAGGAAATACCGCGAATCTTCGAAGAAATTTGAATCATCGAAGAAATTAAATCTTCGAAGAATTTTGAATCTTCGTGAGTACGAAATAAAAATACATTGAAAGTATTTGATGTACAAAGATAGCAAGAGTTAACTTAATAAAGTTTTACCTCGAAGAAGTTGGATCTTCCAAGAACATTGAAGCTTCGAAAGTTCGAAATAAGAAAAATTTGAAGTGTTAGGTGTTCGAAGCTAGTAAGAGTAAGTAGGAAATACATCGAATCTTCGATGAAATTTGAATCTTCTAAGAAATTTGAATCATCGAAGAAATTAAATCCTCGAAGAAATTTGAATCTTCGTGAGTACGAAATAAAATACATTGAAAGTATTTGATGTACAAAGAAAGCAAGAGTTAACTTAATAATGTTTTACCTCGAAGAAGTTGGATCTTCCAAGAACATTAAAGCTTCGAAAGTTCGAAATAAGAAAAATTTGAAGTATTAGGTGTTCGAAGCTAGTAAGAGTAAGTAGGAAATACATCGAATCTTCGACGAATTTTTAATCTTCTAAGAAATTTGAATCATCGAAGAAATTAAATCTTCGAAGAATTTTGAATCTTCGTGAGTACGAAATAAAAATACATTGAAAGTATTTGATGTACAAAGATAGCAAGAGTTAACTTGATAAAGTGTTACCTCGAAGAAGTTGGATCTTCCAAGAACATTGAAGCTTCGAAAGTTCGATATAAGAAAAATTTGAATTTTAAATGTTTGAAGCTAGTAAGAGTAAGTAGGAAATACCGCGAATCTTCGAAGAAATTTGAATCATCGAAGAAATTAAATCTTCGAAGAATTTTGAATCTTCGTGAGTACGAAATAAAAATACATTGAAAGTATTTGATGCACAAAGATAGCAAGAGTTAACTTAATAAAGTTTTACCTCGAAGAAGTTGGATCTTCCAAGAACATTGAAGCTTCGAAAGTTCGAAATAAGAAAAATTTGAAGTGTTAGGTGTTCGAAGCTAGTAAGAGTAAGTAGGAAATACATCGAATCTTCGATGAAATTTGAATCTTCTAAGAAATTTGAATCATCGAAGAAATTAAATCTTCGAAGAATTTTGAATCTTCGTGAGTACGAAATAAAAATACATTGAAAGTATTTGATGTACAAAGATAGCAAGAGTTAACTTGATAAAGTGTTACCTCGAAGAAGTTGGATCTTCCAAGAACATTGAAGCTTCGAAAGTTCGAAATAAGAAAAATTTGAAGTATTAGATGTTCGAAGTAAGTGAGAGTTAGAATGAGATACTGAGAATTTTTGTATAAAATTGAATCTTCGAAAGTTCGAAATAAAGATTAATTTGAATTTTAAATGTTTGAAGCTAGTAAGAGTAAGTATGAGATACTGAGAATTTTTGTATAAATTTGAATCTTCGAATGTTCGATTAGAGATTAATTTGAATTTTAAATGTTTGAAGCTAGTAAGAGTAAGTAGGAAATACATCGAATCTTCGATGAAATTTGAATCTTCTAAGAAATTTGAATTATCGAAGAAATTAAATCTTCGAAGAATTTTGAATCTTCGTGAGTACGAAATAAAAATACATTGAAAGTATTTGATGTACAAAGATAGCAAGAGTTAACTTGATAAAGTGTTACCTCGAAGAAGTTGGATCTTCCAAGAACATTGAAGCTTCGAAAGTTCGAAATAAGAAAAATTTAAAGTATTAGATGTTCGAAGTAAGTGAGAGTTAGAATGAGATACTGAGAATTTTTGTATAAATTTGAATCTTCGAAAGTTCGAAATAAAGATAAATTTGAATTTTAAATGTTTGAAGCTATTAAGAGTAAGTAGGAAATACTGAGAATTTTTGTATAAATTTGAATCTTCGAATGTTCGAAATAGAGATTAATTTGAATTTTAAATGTTTGAAGCTAGTAAGAGTAAGTAGGAAATACCGCGAATCTTCGAAGAAATTTGAATCTTCTAAGAAATTTGAATGTTCTAAAAAATTTGAATCATCGAAGAAATTTAATCTTCGAAGAAATTTGAATCTTCGTGAGTACGAAATAAAAATACATTGAAAGTATTTGATGTACAAAGATAGCAAGAGTTAACTTAATAAAGTGTTACCTCGAAGAAGTTGGATCTTCCAAGAACATTGAAGCTTCGAAAGTTCAAAATAAGAAAAATTTGAAGTATTAGGTGTTCGAAGCTAGTAAGAGTAAGTATGAGATACTGTGAATCTCCGAAGAAATTTGAATCTTCGAAGAAATTTGAATCTTCGTGAGTACGAAATAAAAAAACATAGAAAGTATTTGATGTTCGAAGATAGCAAGAGTTAACTTGATAAAGTGTTACCTCGAAGAAGTTGGATCTTCCAATAACATTGAAGCTTCGAAAGTTCGAAATAAAGATTAATTTGAATTTTAAATGATTGAAGCTCTTAAAAGTAAGTAGGAAATACCGCGAATCTTCGAAGAAATTTGAATCATCGAAGAAATTAAATCTTCGAAGAATTTTGAATCTTCGTGAGTACGAAATAAAAATACATTGAAAGTATTTGATGTACAAAGATAGCAAGAGTTAACTTGATAAAGTGTTACCTCGAAGAAGTTGGATCTTCCAAGAACATTGAAGCTTCGAAAGTTCGAAATAAGAAAAATTTAAAGTATTAGATGTTCGAAGTAAGTGAGAGTTAGAATGAGATACTGAGAATTTTTGTATAAATTTGAATCTTCGAAAGTTCGAAATAAAGATAAATTTGAATTTTAAATGTTTGAAGCTATTAAGAGTAAGTAGGAAATACTGAGAATTTTTGTATAAATTTGAATCTTCGAATGTTCGAAATAGAGATTAATTTGAATTTTAAATGTTTGAAGCTAGTAAGAGTAAGTAGGAAATACCGCGAATCTTCGAAGAAATTTGAATGTTCTAAAAAATTTGAATCATCGAAGAAATTTAATCTTCGAAGAAATTTGAATCTTCGTGAGTACGAAATAAAAATACATTGAAAGTATTTGATGTACAAAGATAGCAAGAGTTAACTTGATAAAGTGTTACCTCGAAGAAGATGGATCTTCCAAGAACATTGAAGCTTCGAAAGTTCGAAATAAGAAAAATTTGAAGTATTAGGTGTTCGAAGCTAGTAAGAGTAAGTATGAGATACTGTGAATCTCCGAAGAAATTTGAATCTTCGAAGAAATTTGAATCTTCGTGAGTACGAAATAAAAAAACATAGAAAGTATTTGATGTTCGAAGATAGCAAGAGTTAACTTGATAAAGTGTTACCTCGAAGAAGTTGGATCTTCCAATAACATTGAAGCTTCGAAAGTTCGAAATAAGAAAAATTTGAAGTATTAGATGTTCGAAGTAAGTGAGAGTTAGAATGAGATACTGAGAATTTTTGTATAAATTTGAATCTTCGAAAGTTCGAAATAAAGATTAATTTGAATTTTAAATGTTCGAAGCTAGTAAGAGTAAGTATGAGATACTGAGAATTTTTGTATAAATTTGAATCTTCGAATGTTCGATTAGAGATTAATTTGAATTTTAAATGTTTGAAGCTAGTAAGAGTAAGTAGGAAATACATCGAATCTTCGATGAAATTTGAATCTTCTGAGAAATTTGAATCATCGAAGAAATTAAATCTTCGAAGAATTTTGAATCTTCGTGAGTACGAAATAAAAATACATTGAAAGTATTTGATGTACAAAGATAGCAAGAGTTAACTTGATAAAGTGTTACCTCGAAGAAGTTGGATCTTCCAAGAACATTGAAGCTTCGAAAGTTCGAAATAAGAAAAATTTGAAGTATTAGAAGTTCGAAGTAAGTGAGAGTTAGAATGAGATTTTTTTATAAATTTGAATCTTCGAAAGTTCGAAATAAAGATAAATTTGAATTTTAAATGTTTGAAGCTATTAATAGTAAGTAGGAAATACTGAGAATTTTTGTATAAATTTGAATCTTCGAATGTTCGAAATAGAGATTAATTTGAATTTTAAATGTTTGAAGCTAGTTAGAGTAAGTAGGAAATACCGCGAATCTTCGAAGAAATTTGAATCTTCTAAGAAATTTGAATGTTCTAAAAAATTTGAATCATCGAAGAAATTAAATCTTCGAAGAATTTTGAATCTTCGTGAGTACCAAATAAAAATACATTGAAAGTTTTTGATGTACAAGGATAGCAAGAGTAAACTTAATAAAGTTTTACCTCGAAGAAGTTGGATCTTCCAATAACATTGAAGCTTCGAAAGTTCGAAATAAAGATTAATTTGAATTTTAAATGATTGAAGCTCTTAAAAGTAAGTAGGAAATACCGCGAATCTTCGAAGAAATTTGAATCATCGAAGAAATTAAATCTTCGAAGAATTTTGAATCTTCGTGAGTACGAAATAAAAATTCATTGAAAGTATTTGATGTACAAAGAAAGCAAGAGTTAACTTAATAAAGTTTTACCTCGAAGAAGTTGGATCTTCCAAGAACATTGAAGCTTCGAAAGTTCGAAATAAGAAAAATTTGAAGTATTAGGGGTTCGAAGCTAGTAAGAGTAAGTAGGAAATACATCGAATCTTCGATGAAATTTGAATCTTCTAAGAAATTTGAATCATCGAAGAAATTAAATCTTCGAAGAATTTGAATCTTCGTGAGTACGAAATAAAATACAATGAAAGTATTTGATGTACAAAGATAGCAAGAGTTAACTTGATAAAGTGTTACCTCGAAGAAGATGGATCTTCCAAGAACATTGAAGCTTCGAAAGTTCGAAATAAGAGAAATTTGAAGTATTAGGTGTTCGAAGCTAGTAAGAGTAAGTATGAGATACTGTGAATCTCCGAAGAAATTTGAATCTTCGAAGAAATTTGAATCTTCGTGAGTACGAAATAAAAAAACATAGAAAGTATTTGATGTTCGAAGATAGCAAGAGTTAACTTGATAAAGTGTTACCTCGAAGAAGTTGGATCTTCCAATAACATTGAAGCTTCGAAAGTTCGAAATAAAGATTAATTTGAATTTTAAATGATTGAAGCTCTTAAAAGTAAGTAGGAAATACCGCGAATCTTCGAAGAAATTTGAATCATCGAAGAAATTAAATCTTCGAAGAAATTTGAATGTTCGTGAGTACGAAATAAAAATACATTGAAAGTTTTTGATGTACAAAGATATCAAGAGTTAACTTAATAAAGTTTTACCTCGAAGAAGTTTGATCTTCCAAGAACATTGAAGCTTCGAAAGTTCGAAATAAGAAAAATTTGAAGTATTAGGTGTTCGAAGCTAGTAAGAGTAAGTAGGAAATACATCGAATCTTCGATGAAATTTGAATCTTCTAAGAAATTTGAATCATCGAAGAAATTAAATCTTCGAAGAATTTTGAATCTTCGTGAGTACGAAATAAAAATACATTGAAAGTATTTGATGTACAAAGATAGCAAGAGTTAACTTAATAAAGTTTTACCTCGAAGAAGTTGGATCTTCCAAGAACATTGAAGCTTCGAAAGTTCGAAATAAGAAAAATTTGAAGTATTAGGTGTTCGAAGCTAGTAAGAGTAAGTAGGAAATACCGCGAATCTTCGAAGAAATTTGAATCTTCTAAGAAATTTGAATGTTCTAAAAAATTTGAATCACCGAAGAAATTAAATCTTCGAAGAAATTTGAATCTTCGTGAGTACGAAATAAAAATTCGTTGAAAGTATTTGATGTACAAAGAAAGCAAGAGTTAACTTAATAAAGTTTTACCTCGAAGAAGTTGGATCTTCCAAGAACATTGAAGCTTCGAAAGTTCGAAATAAGAAAAATTTGAAGTATTAGGGGTTCGAAGCTAGTAAGAGTAAGTAGGAAATACATCGAATCTTCGATGAAATTTGAATCTTCTAAGAAATTTGAATCATCGAAGAAATTAAATCTTCGAAGAATTTTGAATCTTCGTGAGTACGAAATAAAAATACAATGAAAGTATTTGATGTACAAAGATAGCAAGAGTTAACTTGATAAAGTGTTACCTCGAAGAAGATGGATCTTCCAAGAACATTGAAGCTTCGAAAGTTCGAAATAAGAGAAATTTGAAGTATTAGGTGTTCGAAGCTAGTAAGAGTAAGTATGAGATACTGTGAATCTCCGAAGAAATTTGAATCTTCGAAGAAATTTGAATCTTCGTGAGTACGAAATAAAAAAACATAGAAAGTATTTGATGTTCGAAGATAGCAAGAGTTAACTTGATAAAGTGTTACCTCGAAGAAGTTGGATCTTCCAATAACATTGAAGCTTCGAAAGTTCGAAATAAAGATTAATTTGAATTTTAAATGATTGAAGCTCTTAAAAGTAAGTAGGAAATACCGCGAATCTTCGAAGAAATTTGAATCATCGAAGAAATTAAATCTTCGAAGAAATTTGAATGTTCGTGAGTACGAAATAAAAATACATTGAAAGTTTTTGATGTACAAAGATATCAAGAGTTAACTTGATTAAGTGTTACCTCGAAGAAGTTGGATCTTCCAAAAACATTGAAGCTTCGAAAGTTCGAAATAAAGATTAATTTGAATTTTAAATGATTGAAGCTCTTAAAAGTAAGTAGGAAATACCGCGAATCTTCGAAGAAATTTGAATCATCGAAGAAATTAAATCTTCGAAGAATTTTGAATCTTCGTGAGTACGAAATAAAAATACATTGAAAGTATTTGATGTACAAAGATAGCAAGAGTTAACTTAATAAAGTTTTACCTCGAAGAAGTTGGATCTTCCAAGAACATTGAAGCTTCGAAAGTTCGAAATAAGAAAAATTTGAAGTATTAGGTGTTCGAAGCTAGTAAGAGTAAGTAGGAAATACCGCGAATCTTCGAAGAAATTTGAATCTTCTAAGAAATTTGAATGTTCTAAAAAATTTGAATCACCGAAGAAATTAAATCTTCGAAGAAATTTGAATCTTCGTGAGTACGAAATAAAAATTCGTTGAAAGTATTTGATGTACAAAGAAAGCAAGAGTTAACTTAATAAAGTTTTACCTCGAAGAAGTTGGATCTTCCAAGAACATTGAAGCTTCGAAAGTTCGAAATAAGAAAAATTTGAAGTATTAGGGGTTCGAAGCTAGTAAGAGTAAGTAGGAAATACATCGAATCTTCGATGAAATTTGAATCTTCTAAGAAATTTGAATCATCGAAGAAATTAAATCTTCGAAGAATTTTGAATCTTCGTGAGTACGAAATAAAAATACAATGAAAGTATTTGATGTACAAAGATAGCAAGAGTTAACTTGATAAAGTGTTACCTCGAAGAAGATGGATCTTCCAAGAACATTGAAGCTTCGAAAGTTCGAAATAAGAGAAATTTGAAGTATTAGGTGTTCGAAGCTAGTAAGAGTAAGTATGAGATACTGTGAATCTCCGAAGAAATTTGAATCTTCGAAGAAATTTGAATCTTCGTGAGTACGAAATAAAAAAACATAGAAAGTATTTGATGTTCGAAGATAGCAAGAGTTAACTTGATAAAGTGTTACCTCGAAGAAGTTGGATCTTCCAATAACATTGAAGCTTCGAAAGTTCGAAATAAAGATTAATTTGAATTTTAAATGATTGAAGCTCTTAAAAGTAAGTAGGAAATACCGCGAATCTTCGAAGAAATTTGAATCATCGAAGAAATTAAATCTTCGAAGAAATTTGAATGTTCGTGAGTACGAAATAAAAATACATTGAAAGTTTTTGATGTACAAAGATATCAAGAGTTAACTTGATTAAGTGTTACCTCGAAGAAGTTGGATCTTCCAAAAACATTGAAGCTTCGAAAGTTCGAAATAAAGATTAATTTGAATTTTAAATGATTGAAGCTCTTAAAAGTAAGTAGGAAATACCGCGAATCTTCGAAGAAATTTGAATCATCGAAGAAATTAAATCTTCGAAGAATTTTGAATCTTCGTGAGTACGAAATAAAAATACATTGAAAGTATTTGATGTACAAAGATAGCAAGAGTTAACTTAATAAAGTTTTACCTCGAAGAAGTTGGATCTTCCAAGAACATTGAAGCTTCGAAAGTTCGAAATAAGAAAAATTTGAAGTATTAGGTGTTCGAAGCTAGTAAGAGTAAGTAGGAAATACCGCGAATCTTCGAAGAAATTTGAATCTTCTAAGAAATTTGAATGTTCTAAAAAATTTGAATCACCGAAGAAATTAAATCTTCGAAGAAATTTGAATCTTCGTGAGTACGAAATAAAAATTCGTTGAAAGTATTTGATGTACAAAGAAAGCAAGAGTTAACTTAATAAAGTTTTACCTCGAAGAAGTTGGATCTTCCAAGAACATTGAAGCTTCGAAAGTTCGAAATAAGAAAAATTTGAAGTATTAGGGGTTCGAAGCTAGTAAGAGTAAGTAGGAAATACATCGAATCTTCGATGAAATTTGAATCTTCTAAGAAATTTGAATCATCGAAGAAATTAAATCTTCGAAGAATTACGAATCTTCGTGAGTACGAAATAAAAATACAATGAAAGTATTTGATGTACAAAGATAGCAAGAGTTAACTTGATAAAGTGTTACCTCGAAGAAGATGGATCTTCCAAGAACATTGAAGCTTCGAAAGTTCGAAATAAGAAAAATTTGAAGTATTAGGTGTTCGAAGCTAGTAAGAGTAAGTATGAGATACTGTGAATCTCCGAAGAAATTTGAATCTTCGAAGAAATTTGAATCTTCGTGAGTACGAAATAAAAAAACATAGAAAGTATTTGATGTTCGAAGATAGCAAGAGTTAACTTGATAAAGTGTTACCTCGAAGAAGTTGGATCTTCCAATAACATTGAAGCTTCGAAAGTTCGAAATAAAGATTAATTTGAATTTTAAATGATTGAAGCTCTTAAAAGTAAGTAGGAAATACCGCGAATCTTCGAAGAAATTTGAATCATCGAAGAAATTAAATCTTCGAAGAAATTTGAATGTTCGTGAGTACGAAATAAAAATACATTGAAAGTTTTTGATGTACAAAGATATCAAGAGTTAACTTGATAAAGTGTTACCTCGAAGAAGTTGGATCTTCCAATAACATTGAAGCTTCGAAAGTTCGAAATAAAGATTAATTTGAATTTTAAATTATTGAAGCTCTTAAAAGTAAGTAGGAAATACCGCGAATCTTCGAAGAAATTTGAATCATCGAAGAAATTAAATCTTCGAAGAATTTTGAATCTTCGTGAGTACGAAATAAAAATACATTGAAAGTATTTGATGTACAAAGATAGCAAGAGTTAACTTAATAAAGTTTTACCTCGAAGAAGTTTGATCTTCCAAGAACATTGAAGCTTCGAAAGTTCGAAATAAGAAAAATTTGAAGTATTAGGTGTTCGAAGCTAGTAAGAGTAAGTAGGAAATACATCGAATCTTCGATGAAATTTGAATCTTCTAAGAAATTTGAATCATCGAAGAAATTAAATCTTCGAAGAATTTTGAATCTTCGTGAGTACGAAATAAAAATACATTGAAAGTATTTGATGTACAAAGATAGCAAGAGTTAACTTAATAAAGTTTTACCTCGAAGAAGTTGGATCTTCCAAGAACATTGAAGCTTCGAAAGTTCGAAATAAGAAAAATTTGAAGTATTAGGTGTTCGAAGCTAGTAAGAGTAAGTAGGAAATACCGCGAATCTTCGAAGAAATTTGAATCTTCTAAGAAATTTGAATGTTCTAAAAAATTTGAATCACCGAAGAAATTAAATCTTCGAAGAAATTTGAATCTTCGTGAGTACGAAATAAAAATACATTGAAAGTTTTTGATGTACAAAGATATCAAGAGTTAACTTGATAAAGTGTTACCTCGAAGAAGTTGGATCTTCCAATAACATTGAAGCTTCGAAAGTTCGAAATAAAGATTAATTTGAATTTTAAATGATTGAAGCTCTTAAAAGTAAGTAGGAAATACCGCGAATCTTCGAAGAAATTTGAATCATCGAAGAAATTAAATCTTCGAAGAATTTTGAATCTTCGTGAGTACGAAATAAAAATACATTGAAAGTATTTGATGTACAAAGATAGCAAGAGTTAACTTAATAAAGTTTTACCTCGAAGAAGTTTGATCTTCCAAGAACATTGAAGCTTCGAAAGTTCGAAATAAGAAAAATTTGAAGTATTAGGTGTTCGAAGCTAGTAAGAGTAAGTAGGAAATACATCGAATCTTCGATGAAATTTGAATCTTCTAAGAAATTTGAATCATCGAAGAAATTAAATCTTCGAAGAATTTTGAATCTTCGTGAGTACGAAATAAAAATACATTGAAAGTATTTGATGTACAAAGATAGCAAGAGTTAACTTAATAAAGTTTTACCTCGAAGAAGTTGGATCTTCCAAGAACATTGAAGCTTCGAAAGTTCGAAATAAGAAAAATTTGAAGTATTAGGTGTTCGAAGCTAGTAAGAGTAAGTAGGAAATACATCGAATCTTCGATGAAATTTGAATCTTCTAAGAAATTTGAATCATCGAAGAAATTAAATCTTCGAAGAATTTTGAATCTTCGTGAGTACGAAATAAAAATACAATGAAAGTATTTGATGTACAAAGATAGCAAGAGTTAACTTGATAAAGTGTTACCTCGAAGAAGATGGATCTTCCAAGAACATTGAAGCTTCGAAAGTTCGAAATAAGAGAAATTTGAAGTATTAGGTGTTCGAAGCTAGTAAGAGTAAGTATGAGATACTGTGAATCTCCGAAGAAATTTGAATCTTCGAAGAAATTTGAATCTTCGTGAGTACGAAATAAAAAAACATAGAAAGTATTTGATGTTCGAAGATAGCAAGAGTTAACTTGATAAAGTGTTACCTCGAAGAAGTTGGATCTTCCAATAACATTGAAGCTTCGAAAGTTCGAAATAAAGATTAATTTGAATTTTAAATGATTGAAGCTCTTAAAGTAAGTAGGAAATACCGCGAATCTTCGAAGAAATTTGAATCATCGAAGAAATTAAATCTTCGAAGAAATTTGAATGTTCGTGAGTACGAAATAAAAATACATTGAAAGTTTTTGATGTACAAAGATATCAAGAGTTAACTTGATTAAGTGTTACCTCGAAGAAGTTGGATCTTCCAAAAACATTGAAGCTTCGAAAGTTCGAAATAAAGATTAATTTGAATTTTAAATGATTGAAGCTCTTAAAAGTAAGTAGGAAATACCGCGAATCTTCGAAGAAATTTGAATCATCGAAGAAATTAAATCTTCGAAGAATTTTGAATCTTCGTGAGTACGAAATAAAAATACATTGAAAGTATTTGATGTACAAAGATAGCAAGAGTTAACTTAATAAAGTTTTACCTCGAAGAAGTTGGATCTTCCAAGAACATTGAAGCTTCGAAAGTTCGAAATAAGAAAAATTTGAAGTATTAGGTGTTCGAAGCTAGTAAGAGTAAGTAGGAAATACATCGAATCTTCGATGAAATTTGAATCTTCTAAGAAATTTGAATCATCGAAGAAATTAAATCTTCGAAGAATTTTGAATCTTCGTGAGTACGAAATAAAAATACATTGAAAGTATTTGATGTACAAAGATAGCAAGAGTTAACTTGATAAAGTGTTACCTCGAAGAAGATGGATCTTCCAAGAACATTGAAGCTTCGAAAGTTCGAAATAAGAAAAATTTGAAGTATTAGGTGTTCGAAGCTAGTAAGAGTAAGTATGAGATACTGTGAATCTCCGAAGAAATTTGAATCTTCGAAGAAATTTGAATCTTCGTGAATACGATATAAAAAAACATAGAAAGTATTTGATGTACGAAGATAGCAAGAGTTTACTTGATAAAGTGTTACCTCGAAGAAGTTGGATCTTCCAAGAACATTGAAGCTTCGAAAGTTCGAAATAAAGATTAATTTGAATTTTAAATGATTGAAGCTCTTAAAAGTAAGTAGGAAATACCGCGAATCTTCGAAAAAATTTGAATCATCGAAGAAATTAAATCTTCGAAGAAATTTGAATGTTCGTGAGTACGAAATAAAAATACATTGAAAGTTTTTGATGTACAAAGATATCAAGAGTTAACTTGATAAAGTGTTACCTCGAAGAAGTTGGATCTTCCAAAAACATTGAAGCTTCGAAAGTTCGAAATAAAGATTAATTTGAATTTTAAATGATTGAAGCTCTTAAAAGTAAGTAGGAAATACCGCGAATCTTCGAAGAAATTTGAATCATCGAAGAAATTAAATCTTCGAAGAATTTTGAATCTTCGTGAGTACGAAATAAAAATACATTGAAAGTATTTGATGTACAAAGATAGCAAGAGTTAACTAAATAAAGTTTTACCTCGAAGAAGTTGGATCTTCCAAGAACATTGAAGCTTCGAAAGTTCGAAATAAGAAAAATTTGAAGTATTAGGTGTTCGAAGCTAGTAAGAGTTAGTAGGAAATACATCGAATATTCGATGAAATTTGAATCTTCTAAGAAATTTGAATCATCGAAGAAATTAAATCTTCGAAGAATTTTGAATCTTCGTGAGTACGAAATAATAATACATTGAAAGTATTTGATGTACAAAGATAGCAAGAGTTAACTTTATAAAGTGTTACCTCGAAGAAGTTGGATCTTCCAAGAGCATTGAAGCTTCGAAAGTTCGATATAAGAAAAATTTGAAGTATTAGGTGTTCGAAGCTAGTAAGAGTAAGTATGAGATACTGTGAATCTCCGAAGAAATTTGAATCTTCGAAAAAATTTGAATCTTCGTGAGTACGAAATAATTATACATTGAAAGTATTTGATGTACAAAGATAGCAAGAGTTAACTTTATAAAGTGTTACCTCGAAGAAGTTGGATCTTCCAAGAGCATTGAAGCTTCGAAAGTTCGATATAAGAAAAATTTGAAGTATTAGGTGTTCGAAGCTAGTAAGAGTAAGTATGAGATACTGTGAATCTCCGAAGAAATTTGAATCTTCGAAGAAATTTGAATGTTCGTGGGTACGAAATAAAAATACATTGAAAGTTTTTGATGTACAAAGATATCAAGAGTTAACTTGATAAAGTGTTACCTCGAAGAAGTTGGATCTTCCAATAACATTGAAGCTTCGAAAGTTCGAAATAAGAAAAATTTGAAGTTTTAATTGTTTGAAGCTAGTAAGAGTAAGTATGAGAAACTGAGAATTTTTGTATAAATTTGAATCTTCGAAAGTTCGAAATAAAGATTAATTTGAATTTTAAATGTTTGAAGCTAGTAAGAGTAATTAAGAAATACCGCGAATCTTCGAAGAAATTTGAATCTTCTAAGAAATTTGAATCATCGAAGAAATTAAATCTTCGAAGAAATTTGAATCTTCATGAGTACGTAATAAAAATACATTGAAAGTTTTTGATGTACAAAGATAGCAAGAGTTAACTTGATAAAGTGTTACCTCGAAGAAGTTGGATCTTCCAATAACATTGAAGCTTCGAAAGTTCGAAATAAAGATTAATTTGAATTTTAAAAGTTTGAAGCTAGTAAGAGTAAGTAGGAAAAACCGCGAATCTACGAAGAAATTTGAATCATCGAAGAAATTAAATCTTCGAAGAATTTTGAATCTTCGTGAGTACGAAATAAAAATACATTGAAAGTATTTGATGCACAAAGATAGCAAGAGTTAACTTAATAAAGTTTTACCTCGAAGAAGTTGGATCTTCTAAGAACATTGAAGCTTCGAAAGTTCGATATAAGAAAAATTTGAAGTATTAGGTGTTCGAAGCTAGTAAGAGTTAGTAGGAAATACATCGAATATTCGATGAAATTTGAATCTTCTAAGAAATTTGAATCATCGAAGAAATTAAATCTTCGAAGAATTTTGAATCTTCGTGAGTACGAAATAATAATACATTGAAAGTATTTGATGTACAAAGATAGCAAGAGTTAACTTTATAAAGTGTTACCTCGAAGAAGTTGGATCTTCCAAGAGCATTGAAGCTTCGAAAGTTCGATATAAGAAAAATTTGAAGTATTAGGTGTTCGAAGCTAGTTAGACTAAGTATGAGATACTGTGAATCTCCGAAGAAATTTGAATCTTCGAAGAAATTTGAATCTTCGTGAGTACGAAATAATAATACATTGAAAGTATTTGATGTACAAAGATAGCAAGAGTTAACTTTATAAAGTGTTACCTCGAAGAAGTTGGATCTTCCAAGAGCATTGAAGCTTCGAAAGTTCGATATAAGAAAAATTTGAAGTATTAGGTGTTCGAAGCTAGTAAGAGTAAGTATGAGATACTGTGAATCTCCGAAGAAATTTGAATCTTCGAAGAAATTTGAATGTTCGTGGGTACGAAATAAAAATACATTGAAAGTTTTTGATGTACAAAGATATCAAGAGTTAACTTGATAAAGTGTTACCTCGAAGAAGTTGGATCTTCCAATAACATTGAAGCTTCGAAAGTTCGAAATAAGAAAAATTTGAAGTTTTAATTGTTTGAAGCTAGTAAGAGTAAGTATGAGAAACTGAGAATTTTTGTATAAATTTGAATCTTCGAAAGTTCGAAATAAAGATTAATTTGAATTTTAAATGTTTGAAGCTAGTAAGAGTAATTAAGAAATACCGCGAATCTTCGAAGAAATTTGAATCTTCTAAGAAATTTGAATCATCGAAGAAATTAAATCTTCGAAGAAATTTGAATCTTCATGAGTACGTAATAAAAATACATTGAAAGTTTTTGATGTACAAAGATAGCAAGAGTTAACTTGATAAAGTGTTACCTCGAAGAAGTTGGATCTTCCAATAACATTGAAGCTTCGAAAGTTCGAAATAAAGATTAATTTGAATTTTAAAAGTTTGAAGCTAGTAAGAGTAAGTAGGAAAAACCGCGAATCTACGAAGAAATTTGAATCATCGAAGAAATTAAATCTTCGAAGAATTTTGAATCTTCGTGAGTACGAAATAAAAATACATTGAAAGTATTTGATGCACAAAGATAGCAAGAGTTAACTTAATAAAGTTTTACCTCGAAGAAGTTGGATCTTCTAAGAACATTGAAGCTTCGAAAGTTCGATATAAGAAAAATTTGAAGTATTAGGTGTTCGAAGCTAGTTAGACTAAGTATGAGATACTGTGAATCTCCGAAGAAATTTGAATCTTCGAAGAAATTTGAATCTTCGTGAATACGATATAAAAAAACATAGAAAGTATTTGATGTACGAAGATAGCAAGAGTTAACTTGATAAAGTGTTACCTCGAAGAAGTTGGATCTTCCAAGAACATTGAAGCTTCGAAAGTTCGATATATGAAAAATTTGAAGTATTAGGTGTTCGAAGCTAGTAAGAGTAAGTATGAGATAATGTGAATCTCCGAAGAAATTTGAATCTTCGATGAAATTTGAATCTTCGTGAGTACGAATAAAATAACATAGAAAGTATTTGATGAACGAAGATAGCAAGAGTTAACTTGATAAAGTGTTACCTCGAAGAAGTTGGATCTTCCAATAACATTGAAGCTTCGAAAGTTCGAAATAAGAAAAATTTGAAGTTTTAAATGTTGAAGCTAGTAAGAGTAAGTATGAGATACTGAGAATTTTTGTATAAATTTGAATCTTCGAAAGTTCGAAATAAAGATTAATTTGAATTTTAAATGTTTGGAGCTAGTATGAGTAAGTAGGAAATACCGCGAATCTTCGAAGAAATTTGAATCTTCTAAGAAATTTGAATCATCGAAGAAATTAAATCTTCGAAGAAATTTGAATCTTCGTGAGTACGAAATAAAAATACATTGAAAGTTTTTGATGTACAAAGATATCAAGAGTTAACTTGATAAAGTGTTACCTCGAAGAAGTTGGATCTTCCAATAACATTGAAGCTTCGAAAGTTCGAAATAAAGATTAATTTGAATTTTAAATGATTGAAGCTCTTAAAAGTAAGTAGGAAATACCGCTAATCTTCGAAGAAATTTGAATCATCAAAGAAATTAAATCTTCGAAGAAATTTGAATCTTCGTGAGTACGAAATAAAAATACATTGAAAGTTTTTGATGTACAAAGATAGCAAGAGTTAACTTGATAAAGTGTTACCTCGAAGAAGTTGGATCTTCCAATAACATTGAAGCTTCGAAAGTTCGAAATAAAGATTAATTTGAATTTTAAATGATTGAAGCTCTTAAAAGTAAGTAGGAAATACCGCTAATCTTCGAAGAAATTTGAATCATCGAAGAAATTAAATCTTCGAAGAAATTTGAATCTTCGTGAGTACGAAATAAAAATACATTGAAAGTTTTTGATGTACAAAGATTGCAAGAGTTAACTTGATAAAGAGTTACCTCGAAGAAGTTGGATCTTCCAAGAACATTGAAGCTTCGAAAGTTCGAAATAAGAAAAATTTGAAGTATTAGGTGTTCGAAGCTAGTAAGAGTAAGTATGAGATACTGTGAATCTCCGAAGAAATTTGAATCTTCGAAGAAATTTGAATCTTCGTGAGTACGAAATAAAAAAACATAGAAAATATTTGATGTACGAAGATAGAAAGAGTTAACTTGATAAAGTGTTACCTCGTGGAAGTTGGATCTTCCAATAACATTGAAGCTTCGAGAGTTCGAAATAAGAAAAATTTGAAGTTTTAAATGTTTGAAGCTACTAAGAGTAAGTATGAGATACTGAGAATTTTTGTATAAATTTGAATCTTCGAAAGTTCGAAATAAAGATTAATTTGAATTTTAAATGTTTGGAGCTAGTATGAGTAAGTAGGAAATACCGCGAATCTTCGAAGAAATTTGAATCTTCTAAGAAATTTGAATCATCGAAGAAATTAAATCTTCGAAGAAATTTGAATCTTCGTGAGTACGAAATAAAAATACATTGAAAGTTTTTGATGTACAAAGATATCAAGAGTTAACTTGATAAAGTGTTACCTCGAAGAAGTTGGATCTTCCAATAACATTGAAGCTTCGAAAGTTCGAAATAAAGATTAATTTGAATTTTAAATGATTGAAGCTCTTAAAAGTAAGTAGGAAATACCGCTAATCTTCGAAGAAATTTGAATCATCAAAGAAATTAAATCTTCGAAGAAATTTGAATCTTCGTGAGTACGAAATAAAAATACATTGAAAGTTTTTGATGTACAAAGATAGCAAGAGTTAACTTGATAAAGTGTTACCTCGAAGAAGTTGGATCTTCCAATAACATTGAAGCTTCGAAAGTTCGAAATAAAGATTATTTTGAATTTTAAATGATTGAAGCTCTTAAAAGTAAGTAGGAAATACCGCTAATCATTTAAGAAATTTGAATCATCGAAGAAATTAAATCTTCGAAGAAATTTGAATCCTCGTGAGTACGAAATAAAAATACATTGAAAGTTTTTGATGTACAAAGATATCAAGAGTTAACTTGAAAAAGTGTTACCTCGAAGAAGTTGGATCTTCCAATAACATTGAAGCTTCGAAAGTTCGAAATAAAGATTATTTTGAATTTTAAATGTTTGAAGCTAGTAAGAGTAATTAGGAAATACCGCGATTCTTCGAAGAAATTTGAATCATCGAAGAAATTAAATCTTCGAAGAATTTTGAATCTTCGTGAGTACGAAATAAAAATACATTGAAAGTATTTGATGTACAAAGATTGCAAGAGTTAACTTGATAAAGAGTTACCTCGAAGAAGTTGGATCTTCCAATAACATTGAAGCTTCGAGAGTTCGAAATAAGAAAAATTTGAAGTTTTAAATGTTTGAAGCTAGTAAGAGTAAGTATGAGATACTGAGAATTTTTGTATAAATTTGAATCTTCGAAAGTTCGAAATAAAGATAAATTTGAATTTTAAATGTTTGAAGCTATTAAGAGTAAGTAGGAAATACCGCGAATCTTCGAAGAAATTTGAATCATCGAAGAAATTAAATCTTCGAAGAATTTTGAATCTTCGTGAGAACGAAATAAAAATACATTGAAAGTATTTGATGTACAAAGATAGCAAGAGTTAGCTTAATAAAGTTTTACCTCGAAGAAGTTGGATCTTCCAAGAACATTGAAGCTTCGAAAGTTCGAAATAAGAAAAATTTGAAGTTTTAAATGTTTGAAGTTAGTAAGAGTAAGTATGAGATACTGAGAATTTTTGTATAAATTTGAATCTTCGAAAGTTCGAAATAAAGATTAATTTGAATTTTAAATGTTTGAAGCTAGTATGAGTAAGTAGGAAATACCGCGAATCTTCGAAGAAATTTGAATCTTCTAAGAAATTTGAATCATCGAAGAAATTAAATCTTCGAAGAAATTTGAATCTTCGTGAGTACGAAATAAAAATACATTGAAAGTTTTTGATGTACAAAGATATCAAGAGTTAACTTGATAAACTGTTACCTCGAAGAAGTTGGATCTTCCAATAACATTGAAGCTTCGAAAGTTCGAAATAAAGATTAATTTGAATTTTAAATGATTGAAGCTCTTAAAAGTAAGTAGGAAATACCGCTAATCTTCGAAGAAATTTGAATCATCGAAGAAATTAAATCTTCGAAGAAATTTGAATCTTCGTGAGTACGAAATAAAAATACATTGAAAGTATTTGATGTACAAAGATTGCAAGACTCAACTTGATAAAGAGTTACCTCGAAGAAGTTGGATCTTCCAAGAGCATTGAAGCTTCGAAAGTTCGATATAAGAAAAATTTTAAGTATTAGGTGTTCGAAGCTAGTAAGAGTAAGTTTGAGATACTGTGAATCTCCGAAGAAATTTGAATCGTCGAAGAAATTTGAATCTTCGTGAGTACGAAATAAAAAAACATAGAAATTATTTGATGTACGAAGATAGAAAGAGTTAAATTGATAAAGTGTTACCTCGTGGAAGTTGGATGTTCCAATAACATTGAAGCTTCGAGAGTTCGAAATAAGAAAAATTTGAAGTTTTAAATGTTTGAAGCTTGTAAGAGTTAGTATGAGATACTGAGAATTTTTGTATAAATTTGAATCTTCGAAAGTTCGAAATAAAGATAAATTTGAATTTAAAATGTTTGAAGCTAGTAAGAGTAAGTAGGAAATACCGCGAATCTTCGAAGAAATTTGAATCTTAGTGAGTACGAAATAAAAAAACAAAGAAAGTATTTGCTGTACGAAGATAGCAAGAGTTAACTTAATAAAGTGTTACCTCGAAGAAGTTGGATCTTCCAAGAACATTGAAGCTTCGAAAGTTCGAAATAAGAAAAATTTGAAGTATTAGATGTTCGAAGTAAAAGAGAGTTAGAATGAGATACTGAGAATTTTTGTATAAATTTGAATCTGCGAAAGTTCGAAATAAAGATAAATTTGAATTTTAAATGTTTGAAGCTAGTAAGAGTAATTAGGAAATACCGAGAATCTTCGAAGAAATTTGAATCTTCTAAGAAATTTGAATCATCGAAGAAATTAAATCTTCGAAGAAATTTGAATCTTCGTGAGTACGAGATAAAAATACATTGAAAATTTTTGATGTACAAAGATAGCAAGAGTTAACTCGATAAAGTGTTACCTCGAAGAAGTTGGATCTTCCAAGAACATTGAAGCTTCGAAAGTTCGAAATAAGAAAAATTTGAAGTATTAGATGTTCGAAGTAAAAGAGAGTTAGAATGAGATACTGATAATTTTTGTATAAATTTGAATCTTCGAAAGTTCGAAATAAAGATAAATTTGAATTTTAAATGTTTGAAGCTAGTAAGAGTAAGTAGGAAATACCGCGAATCTTCGAAGAAATTTGAATCTTCGAAGAAATTAAATCTTCGAAGAAATTTGAATCTTCGTGAGTACGAAATAAAAATACATTGAAAGTATTTGATGTACAAAGATTGCAAGAGTTAACTTGATAAAGAGTTACCTCGAAGAAGTTGGATCTTCCAAGAACATTGAAGTTTCGAAAGTTCGATATAAGAAAAATTTTAAGTATTAAGTGTTCGAAGCTAGTTAGAGTAAGTATGAGATACTGTGAATCTCCGAAGAAATTTGAATCTTCGTCAGTACGAAATAAAAAAACATAGAAAGTATTTGATGTACGAAGATAGAAAGAGTTAACTTGATAAAGTGTTACCTCGAAGAAGTTGGATCTTCCAATAACATTGAAGCTTCGAAAGTTCGAAATAAGAAAAATTTGAAGTTTTAAATGTTTGAAGCTAGTAAGAGTAAGTATGAGATACTGAGAATTTTTGTATAAATTTGAATCTTCGAAAGTTCGAAATAAAGATAAATTTGAATTTTAAATGTTTGAAGCTATTAAGAGTAAGTAGGAAATACCGCGAATCTTCGAAGAAATTTGAATCTTCTAAAAAATTAGAATCATCGAAGAAATTTGAATCTTCGTGAGTACGAAATAAAAATACATTGAAAGTTTTTGATGTACAAAGATAGCAAGAGTTAACTTGATAAAGTGTTACCGCGAAGAAGTTGGATCTTCCAATAACATTGAAGCTTCGAAAGTTCGAAATAAAGATTAATTTGAATTTTAAATGTTTGAAGCTAGTAAGAGTATGTAGGAAATACCGCGAATCTTCGAGAAAATTTGAATCATCGAAGAAATTAAATCTTCGAAGAATTTTGAATCTTCGTGAGTACCAAATAAAAATACATTGAAAGTTTTTGATGTACAAGGATAGCAAGAGTAAACTTAATAAAGTTTTACCTCGAGGAAGTTGGATCTTCCAAGAACATTGAAGCTTCGAAAGTTCCAAATAAGAAAAATTTTAAGTGTTAGGTGTTCGAAGCTAGTAAGAGAAAGTAGGAAATACTTCGAATCTTCGATGAAATTTGAATCTTCTAAGAAATTTGAATCATCGAAGAAATTAAATCCTCGAAGAAATTTGAATCTTCGTGAGTACGAAATGAAAATAAATTGAAAGTTTTTGATGTACAAAGATAGCAAGAGTTAACTTGATAAAGTGTTACCTCGAAGAAGTTGGATCTTCCAAGAACATTGAAGCTTCGAAAGTTCGAAATAAGAAAAATTTGAAGTATTAGATGTTCGAAGTAAGTGAGAGTTAGAATGAGATACTGAGAATTTTTGTATAAATTTGAATCTTCAAAAGTTCGAAATAAAGATAAATTTGAATTTTAAATGATTGAAGCTCTTAAAAGTAAGTAGGAAATACCGCTAATCTTTTAAGAAATTTGAATCATCGAAGAAATTAAATCTTCGAAGAAATTTGAATCCTCGTGAGTACGAAATAAAAATACATTGAAAGTTTTTGATGTACAAAGATATCAAGAGTTAACTTGAAAAAGTGTTACCTCGAAGAAGTTGGATCTTCCAATAACATTGAAGCTTCGAAAGTTCGAAATAAAGATTATTTTGAATTTTAAATGTTTGAAGCTAGTAAGAGTAATTAGGAAATACCGCGATTCTTCGAAGAAATTTGAATCATCGAAGAAATTAAATCTTCGAAGAATTTTGAATCTTCGTGAGTACGAAATAAAAATACATTGAAAGTATTTGATGTACAAAGATTGCAAGAGTTAACTTGATAAAGAGTTACCTCGAAGAAGTTGGATCTTCCAATAACATTGAAGCTTCGAGAGTTCGAAATAAGAAAAATTTGAAGTTTTAAATGTTTGAAGCTAGTAAGAGTAAGTATGAGATACTGAGAATTTTTGTATAAATTTGAATCTTCGAAAGTTCGAAATAAAGATAAATTTGAATTTTAAATGTTTGAAGCTATTAAGAGTAAGTAGGAAATACCGCGAATCTTCGAAGAAATTTGAATCATCGAAGAAATTAAATCTTCGAAGAATTTTGAATCTTCGTGAGAACGAAATAAAAATACATTGAAAGTATTTGATGTACAAAGATAGCAAGAGTTAGCTTAATAAAGTTTTACCTCGAAGAAGTTGGATCTTCCAAGAACATTGAAGCTTCGAAAGTTCGAAATAAGAAAAATTTGAAGTTTTAAATGTTTGAAGCTAGTAAGAGTAAGTATGAGATACTGAGAATTTTTGTATAAATTTGAATCTTCGAAAGTTCGAAATAAAGATTAATTTGAATTTTAAATGTTTGAAGCTAGTATGAGTAAGTAGGAAATACCGCGAATCTTCGAAGAAATTTGAATCTTCTAAGAAATTTGAATCATCGAAGAAATTAAATCTTCGAAGAAATTTGAATCTTCGTGAGTACGAAATAAAAATACATTGAAAGTTTTTGATGTACAAAGATATCAAGAGTTAACTTGATAAACTGTTACCTCGAAGAAGTTGGATCTTCCAATAACATTGAAGCTTCGAAAGTTCGAAATAAAGATTAATTTGAATTTTAAATGATTGAAGCTCTTAAAAGTAAGTAGGAAATACCGCTAATCTTCGAAGAAATTTGAATCATCGAAGAAATTAAATCTTCGAAGAAATTTGAATCTTCGTGAGTACGAAATAAAAATACATTGAAAGTATTTGATGTACAAAGATTGCAAGACTCAACTTGATAAAGAGTTACCTCGAAGAAGTTGGATCTTCCAAGAGCATTGAAGCTTCGAAAGTTCGATATAAGAAAAATTTTAAGTATTAGGTGTTCGAAGCTAGTAAGAGTAAGTATGAGATACTGTGAATCTCCGAAGAAATTTGAATCGTCGAAGAAATTTGAATCTTCGTGAGTACGAAATAAAAAAACATAGAAATTATTTGATGTACGAAGATAGAAAGAGTTAAATTGATAAAGTGTTACCTCGTGGAAGTTGGATGTTCCAATAACATTGAAGCTTCGAGAGTTCGAAATAAGAAAAATTTGAAGTTTTAAATGTTTGAAGCTTGTAAGAGTTAGTATGAGATACTGAGAATTTTTGTATAAATTTGAATCTTCGAAAGTTCGAAATAAAGATAAATTTGAATTTAAAATGTTTGAAGCTAGTAAGAGTAAGTAGGAAATACCGCGAATCTTCGAAGAAATTTGAATCTTAGTGAGTACGAAATAAAAAAACAAAGAAAGTATTTGCTGTACGAAGATAGCAAGAGTTAACTTAATAAAGTGTTACCTCGAAGAAGTTGGATCTTCCAAGAACATTGAAGCTTCGAAAGTTCGAAATAAGAAAAATTTGAAGTATTAGATGTTCGAAGTAAAAGAGAGTTAGAATGAGATACTGAGAATTTTTGTATAAATTTGAATCTGCGAAAGTTCGAAATAAAGATAAATTTGAATTTTAAATGTTTGAAGCTAGTAAGAGTAATTAGGAAATACCGAGAATCTTCGAAGAAATTTGAATCTTCTAAGAAATTTGAATCATCGAAGAAATTAAATCTTCGAAGAAATTTGAATCTTCGTGAGTACGAAATAAAAATACATTGAAAGTTTTTGATGTACAAAGATATCAAGAGTTAACTTGATAAACTGTTACCTCGAAGAAGTTGGATCTTCCAATAACATTGAAGCTTCGAAAGTTCGAAATAAAGATTAATTTGAATTTTAAATGATTGAAGCTCTTAAAAGTAAGTAGGAAATACCGCTAATCTTCTAAGAAATTTGAATCATCGAAGAAATTAAATCCTCGAAGAAATTTGAATCTTCGTGAGTACGAAATGAAAATAAATTGAAAGTTTTTGATGTACAAAGATAGCAAGATTTAACTTGATAAAGTGTTACCTCGAAGAAGTTGGATCTTCCAAGAACATTGAAGCTTCGAAAGTTCGAAATAAGAAAAATTTGAAGTATTAGATGTTCGAAGTAAGTGAGAGTTAGAATGAGATACTGAGAATTTTTGTATAAATTTGAATCTTCAAAAGTTCGAAATAAAGATAAATTTGAATTTTAAATGATTGAAGCTCTTAAAAGTAAGTAGGAAATACCGCTAATCTTTTAAGAAATTTGAATCATCGAAGAAATTAAATCTTCGAAGAAATTTGAATCCTCGTGAGTACGAAATAAAAATACATTGAAAGTTTTTGATGTACAAAGATATCAAGAGTTAACTTGAAAAAGTGTTACCTCGAAGAAGTTGGATCTTCCAATAACATTGAAGCTTCGAAAGTTCGAAATAAAGATTATTTTGAATTTTAAATGTTTGAAGCTAGTAAGAGTAATTAGGAAATACCGCGATTCTTCGAAGAAATTTGAATCATCGAAGAAATTAAATCTTCGAAGAATTTTGAATCTTCGTGAGTACGAAATAAAAATACATTGAAAGTATTTGATGTACAAAGATTGCAAGAGTTAACTTGATAAAGAGTTACCTCGAAGAAGTTGGATCTTCCAATAACATTGAAGCTTCGAGAGTTCGAAATAAGAAAAATTTGAAGTTTTAAATGTTTGAAGCTAGTAAGAGTAAGTATGAGATACTGAGAATTTTTGTATAAATTTGAATCTTCGAAAGTTCGAAATAAAGATAAATTTGAATTTTAAATGTTTGAAGCTATTAAGAGTAAGTAGGAAATACCGCGAATCTTCGAAGAAATTTGAATCATCGAAGAAATTAAATCTTCGAAGAATTTTGAATCTTCGTGAGAACGAAATAAAAATACATTGAAAGTATTTGATGTACAAAGATAGCAAGAGTTAGCTTAATAAAGTTTTACCTCGAAGAAGTTGGATCTTCCAAGAACATTGAAGCTTCGAAAGTTCGAAATAAGAAAAATTTGAAGTTTTAAATGTTTGAAGCTAGTAAGAGTAAGTATGAGATACTGAGAATTTTTGTATAAATTTGAATCTTCGAAAGTTCGAAATAAAGATTAATTTGAATTTTAAATGTTTGAAGCTAGTATGAGTAAGTAGGAAATACCGCGAATCTTCGAAGAAATTTGAATCTTCTAAGAAATTTGAATCATCGAAGAAATTAAATCTTCGAAGAAATTTGAATCTTCGTGAGTACGAAATAAAAATACATTGAAAGTTTTTGATGTACAAAGATATCAAGAGTTAACTTGATAAACTGTTACCTCGAAGAAGTTGGATCTTCCAATAACATTGAAGCTTCGAAAGTTCGAAATAAAGATTAATTTGAATTTTAAATGATTGAAGCTCTTAAAAGTAAGTAGGAAATACCGCTAATCTTCGAAGAAATTTGAATCATCGAAGAAATTAAATCTTCGAAGAAATTTGAATCTTCGTGAGTACGAAATAAAAATACATTGAAAGTATTTGATGTACAAAGATTGCAAGACTCAACTTGATAAAGAGTTACCTCGAAGAAGTTGGATCTTCCAAGAGCATTGAAGCTTCGAAAGTTCGATATAAGAAAAATTTTAAGTATTAGGTGTTCGAAGCTAGTAAGAGTAAGTATGAGATACTGTGAATCTCCGAAGAAATTTGAATCGTCGAAGAAATTTGAATCTTCGTGAGTACGAAATAAAAAAACATAGAAATTATTTGATGTACGAAGATAGAAAGAGTTAAATTGATAAAGTGTTACCTCGTGGAAGTTGGATGTTCCAATAACATTGAAGCTTCGAGAGTTCGAAATAAGAAAAATTTGAAGTTTTAAATGTTTGAAGCTTGTAAGAGTTAGTATGAGATACTGAGAATTTTTGTATAAATTTGAATCTTCGAAAGTTCGAAATAAAGATAAATTTGAATTTAAAATGTTTGAAGCTAGTAAGAGTAAGTAGGAAATACCGCGAATCTTCGAAGAAATTTGAATCTTAGTGAGTACGAAATAAAAAAACAAAGAAAGTATTTGCTGTACGAAGATAGCAAGAGTTAACTTAATAAAGTGTTACCTCGAAGAAGTTGGATCTTCCAAGAACATTGAAGCTTCGAAAGTTCGAAATAAGAAAAATTTGAAGTATTAGATGTTCGAAGTAAAAGAGAGTTAGAATGAGATACTGAGAATTTTTGTATAAATTTGAATCTGCGAAAGTTCGAAATAAAGATAAATTTGAATTTTAAATGTTTGAAGCTAGTAAGAGTAATTAGGAAATACCGAGAATCTTCGAAGAAATTTGAATCTTCTAAGAAATTTGAATCATCGAAGAAATTAAATCTTCGAAGAAATTTGAATCTTCGTGAGTACGAGATAAAAATACATTGAAAATTTTTGATGTACAAAGATAGCAAGAGTTAACTCGATAAAGTGTTACCTCGAAGAAGTTGGATCTTCCAAGAACATTGAAGCTTCGAAAGTTCGAAATAAGAAAAATTTGAAGTATTAGATGTTCGAAGTAAAAGAGAGTTAGAATGAGATACTGATAATTTTTGTATAAATTTGAATCTTCGAAAGTTCGAAATAAAGATAAATTTGAATTTTAAATGTTTGAAGCTAGTAAGAGTAAGTAGGAAATACCGCGAATCTTCGAAGAAATTTGAATCTTCGAAGAAATTAAATCTTCGAAGAAATTTGAATCTTCGTGAGTACGAAATAAAAATACATTGAAAGTATTTGATGTACAAAGATTGCAAGAGTTAACTTGATAAAGAGTTACCTCGAAGAAGTTGGATCTTCCAAGAACATTGAAGTTTCGAAAGTTCGATATAAGAAAAATTTTAAGTATTAAGTGTTCGAAGCTAGTTAGAGTAAGTATGAGATACTGTGAATCTCCGAAGAAATTTGAATCTTCGTCAGTACGAAATAAAAAAACATAGAAAGTATTTGATGTACGAAGATAGAAAGAGTTAACTTGATAAAGTGTTACCTCGAAGAAGTTGGATCTTCCAATAACATTGAAGCTTCGAAAGTTCGAAATAAGAAAAATTTGAAGTTTTAAATGTTTGAAGCTAGTAAGAGTAAGTATGAGATACTGAGAATTTTTGTATAAATTTGAATCTTCGAAAGTTCGAAATAAAGATAAATTTGAATTTTAAATGTTTGAAGCTATTAAGAGTAAGTAGGAAATACCGCGAATCTTCGAAGAAATTTGAATCTTCTAAAAAATTAGAATCATCGAAGAAATTTGAATCTTCGTGAGTACGAAATAAAAATACATTGAAAGTTTTTGATGTACAAAGATAGCAAGAGTTAACTTGATAAAGTGTTACCGCGAAGAAGTTGGATCTTCCAATAACATTGAAGCTTCGAAAGTTCGAAATAAAGATTAATTTGAATTTTAAATGTTTGAAGCTAGTAAGAGTATGTAGGAAATACCGCGAATCTTCGAGAAAATTTGAATCATCGAAGAAATTAAATCTTCGAAGAATTTTGAATCTTCGTGAGTACCAAATAAAAATACATTGAAAGTTTTTGATGTACAAGGATAGCAAGAGTAAACTTAATAAAGTTTTACCTCGAGGAAGTTGGATCTTCCAAGAACATTGAAGCTTCGAAAGTTCCAAATAAGAAAAATTTTAAGTGTTAGGTGTTCGAAGCTAGTAAGAGAAAGTAGGAAATACTTCGAATCTTCGATGAAATTTGAATCTTCTAAGAAATTTGAATCATCGAAGAAATTAAATCCTCGAAGAAATTTGAATCTTCGTGAGTACGAAATGAAAATAAATTGAAAGTTTTTGATGTACAAAGATAGCAAGAGTTAACTTGATAAAGTGTTACCTCGAAGAAGTTGGATCTTCCAAGAACATTGAAGCTTCGAAAGTTCGAAATAAGAAAAATTTGAAGTATTAGATGTTCGAAGTAAGTGAGAGTTAGAATGAGATACTGAGAATTTTTGTATAAATTTGAATCTTCAAAAGTTCGAAATAAAGATAAATTTGAATTTTAAATGTTTGAAGCTAGTAAGAGTAAGTAGGAAATACCGCGAATCTTCGAAGAAATTTGAATCATCGAAGAAATTAAATCTTCGAAGAATTTTGAATCTTCGTGAGTACGAAATAAAAATACATTGAAAGTATTTGATGTACAAAGATAGCAAGAGTTAACTTAATAAAGTTTTACCACGAAGAAGTTGGATCTTCCAAGAACATTGAAGCTTCGAAAGTTCGAAATAAGAAAAATTTGAAGTATTAGGTGTTCGAAGCTAGTAAGAGTAAGTAGGAAATACATCGAATCTCGATGAAATTTGAATCTTCTAAGAAATTTGAATCATCGAAGAAATTAAATCTTCGAAGAAATTTGAATCTTCGTGAGTACGAAATGAAAATAGATTGAAAGTTTTTGATGTACAAAGATAGCAAGAGTTAACTTGATAAAGTGTTACCTCGAAGAAGTTGGATCTTCCAAGAACATTGAAGCTTCGAAAGTTCGAAATAAGAAAAATTTGAAGTATTAGATGTTCGAAGTAAAAGAGAGTTAGAATGAGATACTGAGAATTTTTGTATAAATTTGAATCTTCGAAAGTTCGAAATAAAGATAAATTTGAATTTTAAATGTTTGAATCTAGTAAGAGTGAGTAGGAAATACCGAGAATCTTCGAAGAAATTTGAATCTTCTAAGAAATTTGATTCATCGAAGATATTAAATCTTCGAAGAAATTTGAATCTTCGTGAGTAAGAGATAAAAATACATTGAAAATTTTTGATGTACAAAGATAGCAAGAGTTAACTCGATAAAGTGTTACCTCGAAGAAGTTGGATCTTCCAAGAAAATTGAAGCTTCGAAAGTTCGAAATAAGAAAAATTTGAAGTATTAGATGTTCGAAGTAAAAGAGAGTTAGAATGAGATACTGAGAATTTTTGTATAAATTTGAATCTTCGAAATTTCGAAATAAAGATAAATTTGAATTTTAAATGTTTGAAGCTAGTAAGAGTAAGTAGGAAATACCGCGAATCTTCGAAGAAATTTGAATCTTCTAAGAAATTTGAATCATCGTAGAAATTAAATCTTCGAAGAAATTTGAATCTTCGTGAGTACGAAATAAAAATACATTGAAAATTTTTGATGCAAAAAAATAGCAAGAGTTAACTCCATAAAGTGTTACCTCGAAGAAGTTGGATCTTCCAAGAACATTTAAGCTTCGAAAGTTCGAAATAAGAAAAATTTGAAGTATTAGATGTTCGAAGTAAAAGAGAGTTAGAATGAGATACTGAGAATTTTTGTATAAATTCGAATCTTCGAAAGTTCGAAATAAAGATAAATTTGAATTTTAAATGTTTGAATCTAGTAAGAGTGAGTAGGAAATACCGAGAATCTTCGAAGAAATTTGAATCTTCTAAGAAATTTGATTCATCGAAGATATTAAATCTTCGAAGAAATTTGAATCTTCGTGAGTAAGAGATAAAAATACATTGAAAATTTTTGATGTACAAAGATAGCAAGAGTTAACTCGATAAAGTGTTACCTCGAAGAAGTTGGATCTTCCAAGAAAATTGAAGCTTCGAAAGTTCGAAATAAGAAAAATTTGAAGTATTAGATGTTCGAAGTAAAAGAGAGTTAGAATGAGATACTGAGAATTTTTGTATTAATTTGAATCTTCGAAATTTCGAAATAAAGATAAATTTGAATTTTAAATGTTTGAAGCTAGTAAGAGTAAGTAGGAAATACCGCGAATCTTCGAAGAAATTTGAATCTTCTAAGAAATTTGAATCATCGTAGAAATTAAATCTTCGAAGAAATTTGAATCTTCGTGAGTACGAAATAAAAATACATTGAAAATTTTTGATGCAAAAAAATAGCAAGAGTTAACTCCATAAAGTGTTACCTCGAAGAAGTTGGATCTTCCAAGAACATTTAAGCTTCGAAAGTTCGAAATAAGAAAAATTTGAAGTATTAGATGTTCGAAGTAAAAGAGAGTTAGAATGAGATACTGAGAATTTTTGTATAAATTTGAATCTTCGAAAGTTCGAAATAAAGATAAATTTGAATTTTAAATGTTTGAATCTAGTAAGAGTGAGTAGGAAATACTGAGAATCTTCGAAAAAATTTGAATCTTCTAAGAAATTTGATTCATCGAAGATATTAAATCTTCGAAGAAATTTGAATCTTCGTGAGTAAGAGATAAAAATACATTGAAAATTTTTGATGTACAAAGATAGCAAGAGTTAACTCGATAAAGTGTTACCTCGAAGAAGTTGGATCTTCCAAGAAAATTGAAGCTTCGAAAGTTCGAAATAAGAAAAATTTGAAGTATTAGATGTTCGAAGTAAAAGAGAGTTAGAATGAGATACTGAGAATTTTTGTATTAATTTGAATCTTCGAAATTTCGAAATAAAGATAAATTTGAATTTTAAATGTTTGAAGCTAGTAAGAGTAAGTAGGAAATACCGCGAATCTTCGAAGAAATTTGAATATTCTAAAAAATTAGAATCATCGAAGAAATTAAATCTTCGAAGAAATTTGAATATTCGTGAGTACGAAATAAAAATACATTGAAAGTTTTTGATGTACAAAGATAGCAAGAGTTAACATGATAAAGTGTTACCGCGAAGAAGTTGGATCTTCCAATAACATTGAAGCTTCGAAAGTTCGAAATAAAGATTAATTTGAATTTTAAATGTTTGAAGCTAGTAAGAGTATGTAGGAAATACCGCGAATCTTCGAAAAAATTTGAATCATCGAAGAAATTAAATCTTCGAAGAATTTTGAATCTTCGTGAGTACCAAATAAAAATACATTGAAAGTTTTTGATGTACAAGGATAGCAAGAGTAAACTTAATAAAGTTTTAACTCGAAGAAGTTGGATCTTCCAAGAACATTGAAGCTTCGAAAGTTCCAAATAAGAAAAATTTTAAGTGTTAGGTGTTCGAAGCTAGTAAGAGTAAGTAGGAAATACTTCGAATCTTCGATGAAATTTGAATCTTCTAAGAAATTTGAATCATCGAAGAAATTAAATCCTCGAAGAAATTTGAATCTTCGTGAGTACGAAATGAAAATAAATTGAAAGTTTTTGATGTACAAAGATAGCAAGAGTTAACTTGATAAAGTGTTACCTCGAAGAAGTTGGATCTTCCAAGAACATTGAAGCTTCGAAAGTTCGAAATAAGAAAAATTTGAAGTATTAGATGTTCGAAGTAAGTGAGAGTTAGAATGAGATACTGAGAATTTTTGTATAAATTTGAATCTTCGAAAGTTCGAAATAAAGATAAATTTGAATTTTAAATGTTTGAATCTAGTAAGAGTGAGTAGGAAATACCGAGAATCTTCGAAGAAATTTGAATCTTCTAAGAAATTTGATTCATCGAAGATATTAAATCTTCGAAGAAATTTGAATCTTCGTGAGTAAGAGATAAAAATACATTGAAAATTTTTGATGTACAAAGATAGCAAGAGTTAACTCGATAAAGTGTTACCTCGAAGAAGTTGGATCTTCCAAGAAAATTGAAGCTTCGAAAGTTCGAAATAAGAAAAATTTGAAGTATTAGATGTTCGAAGTAAAAGAGAGTTAGAATGAGATACTGAGAATTTTTGTATAAATTTGAATCTTCGAAATTTCGAAATAAAGATAAATTTGAATTTTAAATGTTTGAAGCTAGTAAGAGTAAGTAGGAAATACCGCGAATCTTCGAAGAAATTTGAATCTTCTAAAAAATTAAAATCATCGAAGAAATTATATCTTCGAAGAAATTTGAATCTTCGTGAGTACGAAATAAAAATACATTGAAAGTTTTTGATGTACAAAGATAGCAAGAGTTAACTTGATAAAGTTATCGCGAAGAAGTTGGATCTTCCAATAACATTGAAGCTTCGAAAGTTCGAAATAAAGATTAATTTGAATTTTAAATGTTTGAAGCTAGTACGAGTATGTAGGAAATACCGCGAATCTTCGAAAAAATTTGAATCATCGAAGAAATTAAATCTTCGAAGAATTTTGAATCTTCGTGAGTACCAAATAAAAATACATTGAAAGTTTTTGATGTACAAGGATAGCAAGAGTAAACTTAATAAAGTTTTACCTCGAAGAAGTTGGATCTTCCAAGAACATTGAAGCTTCGAAAGTTCCAAATAAGAAAAATTTTAAGTGTTAGGTGTTCGAAGCTAGTAAGAGTAAGTAGGAAATACTTCGAATCTTCGATGAAATTTGAATCTTCTAAGAAATTTGAATCATCGAAGAAATTAAATCCTCGAAGAAATTTGAATCTTCGTGAGTACGAAATGAAAATAAATTGAAAGTTTTTGATGTACAAAGATAGCAAGAGTTAACTTGATAAAGTGTTACCTCGAAGAAGTTGGATCTTCCAAGAACATTGAAGCTTCGAAAGTTCGAAATAATAAAAATTTGAAGTATTAGATGTTCGAAGTAAAAGAGAGTTAGAATGAGATACTGAGAATTTTTGTATAAATTTGAATCTTCGAAAGTTCGAAATAAAGATAAATTTGAATTTTAAATGTTTGATGCTAGTAAGAGTAAGTAGGAAATACCGCGAATCTTCGAAGAAATTTGAATCTTCTAAGAAATTTGAATCATCGTAGAAATTAAATCTTCGAAGAAATTTGAATCTTCGTGAGTACGAAATAAAAATACATTGAAAATTTTTGATGCAAAAAAATAGCAAGAGTTAACTCCATAAAGTGTTACCTCGAAGAAGTTGGATCTTCCAAGAACATTGAAGCTTCGAAAGTTCGAAATAAGAAAAATTTGAAGTATTAGATGTTCGAAGTAAAAGAGAGTTAGAATGAGATACTGAGAATTTTTGTATAAATTTGAATCTTCGAAAGTTCGAAATAAAGATAAATTTGAATTTTAAATGTTTGAATCTAGTAAGAGTGAGTAGGAAATACCGAGAATCTTCGAAGAAATTTGAATCTTCTAAGAAATTTGATTCATCGAAGATATTAAATCTTCGAAGAAATTTGAATCTTCGTGAGTAAGAGATAAAAATACATTGAAAATTTTTGATGTACAAAGATAGCAAGAGTTAACTCGATAAAGTGTTACCTCGAAGAAGTTGGATCTTCCAAGAAAATTGAAGCTTCGAAAGTTCGAAATAAGAAAAATTTGAAGTATTAGATGTTCGAAGTAAAAGAGAGTTAGAATGAGATACTGAGAATTTTTGTATAAATTTGAATCTTCGAAATTTCGAAATAAAGATAAATTTGAATTTTAAATGTTTGAAGCTAGTAAGAGTAAGTAGGAAATACCGCGAATCTTCGAAGAAATTTGAATCTTCTAAGAAATTTGAATCATCGTAGAAATTAAATCTTCGAAGAAATTTGAATCTTCGTGAGTACGAAATAAAAATACATTGAAAATTTTTGATGCAAAAAAATAGCAAGAGTTAACTCCATAAAGTGTTACCTCGAAGAAGTTGGATCTTCCAAGAACATTGAAGCTTCGAAAGTTCGAAATAAGAAAAATTTGAAGTATTAGATGTTCGAAGTAAAAGAGAGTTAGAATGAGATACTGAGAATTTTTGTATAAATTTGAATCTTCGAAAGTTCGAAATAAAGATAAATTTGAATTTTAAATGTTTGAATCTAGTAAGAGTGAGTAGGAAATACCGAGAATCTTCGAAGAAATTTGAATCTTCTAAGAAATTTGATTCATCGAAGATATTAAATCTTCGAAGAAATTTGAATCTTCGTGAGTAAGAGATAAAAATACATTGAAAATTTTTGATGTACAAAGATAGCAAGAGTTAACTCGATAAAGTGTTACCTCGAAGAAGTTGGATCTTCCAAGAAAATTGAAGCTTCGAAAGTTCGAAATAAGAAAAATTTGAAGTATTAGATGTTCGAAGTAAAAGAGAGTTAGAATGAGATACTGAGAATTTTTGTATAAATTTGAATCTTCGAAATTTCGAAATAAAGATAAATTTGAATTTTAAATGTTTGAAGCTAGTAAGAGTAAGTAGGAAATACCGCGAATCTTCGAAGAAATTTGAATCTTCTAAGAAATTTGAATCATCGTAGAAATTAAATCTTCGAAGAAATTTGAATCTTCGTGAGTACGAAATAAAAATACATTGAAAATTTTTGATGCACAAAAATAGCAAGAGTTAACTCCATAAAGTGTTACCTCGAAGAAGTTGGATCTTCCAAGAACATTTAAGCTTCGAAAGTTCGAAATAAGAAAAATTTGAAGTATTAGATGTTCGAAGTAAGTGAGAGTTAGAATGAGATACTCAGAATTTTTGTATAAATTTGAATCTTCTAAAGTTCGAAATAAGATAAATTTGAATTTTAAATGTTTGAAGCTAGTAAGAGTAAGTAGGAAATACCGCGAATCTTCGAAGAAATTTGAATCTTCGAAGAAATTTGAATCTTCGTGAGTACGAAATAAAAAAACATAGAAAGTATTAGTTGTACGAAGATAGCAAGAGTTAACTTGATAAAGTGTTACCTCGAAGAAGTTGGATCTTCCAAGAACATTGAAGCTTCGAAAGTTCGAAATAAGAAAAATTTGAAGTATTAGGTGTTCGAAGCTAGTAAGAGTAAGTAGGAAATACATCGAATCTTCGATAAAATTTGAATCTTCTAAGAAATTTGAATCATCGAAGAAATTAAATCTTCGAAGAAATTTGAATCTTCGTGAGTACGAAATGAAAATAGATTGAAAGTTTTTGATGTACAAAGATAGCAAGAGTTAACTTGATAAAGTGTTACCTCGAAGAAGTTGGATCTTCCAAGAACATTGAAGCTTCGAAAGTTCGAAATAAGAAAAATTTGAAGTATTAGATGTTCGAAGTAAAAGAGAGTTAGAATGAGATACTGAGAATTTTTGTATAAATTCGAATCTTCGAAAGTTCGAAATAAAGATAAATTTGAATTTTAAATGTTTGAATCTAGTAAGAGTGAGTAGGAAATACCGAGAATCTTCGAAGAAATTTGAATCTTCTAAGAAATTTGATTCATCGAAGATATTAAATCTTCGAAGAAATTTGAATCTTCGTGAGTAAGAGATAAAAATACATTGAAAATTTTTGATGTACAAAGATAGCAAGAGTTAACTCGATAAAGTGTTACCTCGAAGAAGTTGGATCTTCCAAGAAATTGAAGCTTCGAAAGTTCGAAATAAGAAAAATTTGAAGTATTAGATGTTCGAAGTAAAAGAGAGTTAGAATGAGATACTGAGAATTTTTGTATAAATTTGAATCTTCGAAATTTCGAAATAAAGATAAATTTGAATTTTAAATGTTTGAAGCTAGTAAGAGTAAGTAGGAAATACCGCGAATCTTCGAAGAAATTTGAATCTTCTAAGAAATTTGAATCATCGTAGAAATTAAATCTTCGAAGAAATTTGAATCTTCGTGAGTACGAAATAAAAATACATTGAAAATTTTTGATGCACAAAAATAGCAAGAGTTAACTCCATAAAGTGTTACCTCGAAGAAGTTGGATCTTCCAAGAACATTTAAGCTTCGAAAGTTCGAAATAAGAAAAATTTGAAGTATTAGATGTTCGAAGTAAGTGAGAGTTAGAATGAGATACTCAGAATTTTTGTATAAATTTGAATCTTCTAAAGTTCGAAATAAAGATAAATTTGAATTTTAAATGTTTGAAGCTAGTAAGAGTAAGTAGGAAATACCGCGAATCTTCGAAGAAATTTGAATCTTCGAAGAAATTTGAATCTTCGTGAGTACGAAATAAAAAAACATAGAAAGTATTAGTTGTACGAAGATAGCAAGAGTTAACTTGATAAAGTGTTACCTCGAAGAAGTTGGATCTTCCAAGAACATTGAAGCTTCGAAAGTTCGAAATAACAAAAATTTGAAGTATTAGATGTTCGAAGTAAGTGAGAGTTAGAATGAGATACTGAGAATTTTTGTATAAATTTGAATCTTCAAAAGTTCGAAATAAAGATAAATTTGAATTTTAAATGTTTGAAGCTAGTAAGAGTAAGTAGGAAATACCGAGAATCTTCGAAGAAATTTGAATCTTCTAAGAAATTTGAATCTTTGTGAGGACGAAATAAAAAAACATAGAAAGTATTTGCTGTACGAAGATAGCAAGAGTTAACTTGATAAAGTGTTACCTCGAAGAAGTTGGATCTTTCAAGAACATTGAAGCTTCGAAAGTTCGAAATAAGAAAAATTTGAAGTATTAGATGTTCGAAGTAAGTGAGAGTTAGAATGAGATACTGAGAATTTTTGTATAAATTTGAATCTTCAAAGTTCGAAATAAAGATAAATTTGAATTTTAAATGTTTGAAGCTAGTAAGAGTAAGTAGGAAATACCGCGAATCTTCGAAGAAATTTGAATCTTCGAAGAAATTTGAATCTTCGTGAGTACGAGATAAAAAAACATAGAAAGTATTTGCAGTTCGAAGATAGCAAGAGTTAACTTGATAAAGTGTTACCTCGAAGAAGTTGGATCTTCCAAGAACATTGAAGCTTCGAAAGTTCGAAATAAGAATCATTTGAAGTATTAGATGTTCGAAGTAAGTGAGAGTTAGAATGAGATACTGAGAATTTTTGTATAAATTTGAATCTTCAAAAGTTCGAAATAAAGATAAATTTGAATTTTAAATGTTTGAAGCTAGTAAGAGTAAGTAGGAAATACCGCGAATCTTCGAAGAAATTTTTATCTTCTAAGAAATTTGAATCTTTGTGAGTACGAAATAAAAAAACATAGAAAGTTTTTGCTGTACGAAGATAGCAAGAGTTAACTTGATAAAGTGTTACCTCAAAGAAGTTGGATCTTCCAAGAACATTGAAGCTTCGAAAGTTCGAAATAACAAAAATTTGAAGTATTAGATGTTCGAAGTAAGTGAGAGTTAGAATGAGATACTGAGAATTTTTGTATAAATTTTGAATCTTCGAAAGTTGGAAATAAAGATAAATTTGAATTTTAAATGTTTGAAGCTAGTAAGAGTAAGTAGGAAATACCGAGAATCTTCGAAGAAATTTGAATCTTCTAAGAAATTTGAATCTTCGTGAGTACCAGATAAAAAAACATAGAAAGTATTTGCTGTACGAAGATAGCATAAGTTAACTTGATAAAGTCTTACCTCGAAGAAGTTGTATCTTCCAAGAACATTGAAGCTTCGAAAGTTCTAAATAAGAAAAATTTGAGGTATTAGATGTTCGAAGTAAGTGAGAGTTAGAATGAGATACTGAGAATTTTTGTATAAATTTGAATCTTCAAAAGTTCGAAATAAAGATAAATTTGAATTTTAAATGTTTGAAGCTAGTAAGAGTAAGTAGGAAATACCGCGAATCTTCGAAGAAATTTGAATCTTCTAAGAAATTTGAATCATTGAAGAAATTAAATCTTCGAAGAAATTTGAATCTTCGTGAGTACGAAATAAAAAACATAGAAAGTATTTGCTGTACGAAGATAGCAAGAGTTAACTTGATAAAGTGTTACCTCGAAGAAGTTGGATCTTACAAGAACATTTAAGCTTCGAAAGTTCGAAATAAGAAAAATTTGAAGTATTAGATGTTCGAAGTAAGTGAGAGTTAGAATGAGATACTGAGAATTTTTGTATAAATTTGAATCTTCAAAAGTTCGAAATAAAGATAAATTTGAATTTTAAATGTTTGAAGCTAGTAAGAGTAAGTAGGAAATACCGCGAATCTTCGAAGAAATTAAATCTTCGAAGAAATTTGAATCTTCGTGAGTACGAAATAAAAAAACATAGAAAGTATTTGTTGTACGAAGATAGCAAGAGTTAACTTGATAAAGTGTTACCTCGAAGAAGTTTGATCTTCCAAGAACATTGAAGCTTCGAAAGTTCGAAATAAGATAATTTGAAGTATTAGATGTTCGAAGTAAGTGAGAGTTAGAATGAGATACTGAGAATTTTGGTATAAATTTGAATCTTCGAAAGTTCGAAATAAAGATAAATTTGAATTTTAAATGTTTGGAGCTAGTAAGAGTAAGTAGGAAATACCGAGAATCTTCGAAGAAATTTGAATCTTCTAAGAAATTTGAATCATTGAAGAAATTAAATCTTCGAAGAAATTTGAATCTTCGTGAGTACGAAATAAAAAAACATAGAAAGTATTTGCTGTACGAAGATAGCAAGAGTTAACTTGATAAAGTGTTACCTCGAAGAAGTTGGATCTTACAAGAACATTTAAGCTTCGAAAGTTCGAAATAAGAAAAATTTGAAGTATTAGATGTTCGAAGTAAGTGAGAGTTAGAATGAGATACTGAGAATTTTTGTATAAATTTGAATCTTCAAAAGTTCGAAATAAAGATAAATTTGAATTTTAAATGTTTGAAGCTAGTAAGAGTAAGTAGGAAATACCGAGAATCTTCGAAGAAATTTGAATCTTCTAAGAAATTTGAATCATCGAAGAAATTAAATCTTCGAAGAAATTTGAATCTTCGTGAGTACGAAATGAAAATAAATTGAAAGTTTTTGATGTACAAAGATAGCAAGAGTTAACTTGATAAAGTGTTACCTCGAAGAAGTTGGATCTTCCAAGAACATTGAAGCTTCGAAAGTTCGAAATAAGAAAAATTTGAAGTATTAGATGTTCGAAGTAAGTGAGAGTTAGAATGAGATACTGAGAATTTTTGTATAAATTTGAATCTTCAAAAGTTCGAAATAAAGATAAATTTGAATTTTAAATGTTTGAAGCTAGTAAGAGTAAGTAGGAAATACCGCGAATCTTCGAAGAAATTTGAATCATCGAAGAAATTAAATCTTCGAAGAATTTTGAATCATCGTGAGTACGAAATAAAAATACATTGAAAGTATTTGATGTACAAAGATAGCAAGAGTTAACTTAATAAAGTTTTACCACGAAGAAGTTGGATCTTCCAAGAACATTGAAGCTTCGAAAGTTCGAAATAAGAAAAATTTGAAGTATTAGGTGTTCGAAGCTAGTAAGAGTAAGTAGGAAATACATCGAATCTTCGATAAAATTTGAATCTTCTAAGAAATTTGAATCATCGAAGAAATTAAATCTTCGAAGAAATTTGAATCTTCGTGAGTACGAAATGAAAATAGATTGAAAGTTTTTGATGTACAAAGATAGCAAGAGTTAACTTGATAAAGTGTTACCTCGAAGAAGTTGGATCTTCCAAGAACATTGAAGCTTCGAAAGTTCGAAATAAGAAAAATTTGAAGTATTAGATGTTCGAAGTAAAAGAGAGTTAGAATGAGATACTGAGAATTTTTGTATAAATTTGAATCTTCGAAAGTTCGAAATAAAGATAAATTTGAATTTTAAATGTTTGAATCTAGTAAGAGTGAGTAGGAAATACCGAGAATCTTCGAAGAAATTTGAATCTTCTAAGAAATTTGATTCATCGAAGATATTAAATCTTCGAAGAAATTTGAATCTTCGTGAGTAAGAGATAAAAATACATTGAAAATTTTTGATGTACAAAGATAGCAAGAGTTAACTCGATAAAGTGTTACCTCGAAGAAGTTGGATCTTCCAAGAAAATTGAAGTTTCGAGAGTTCGAAATAAGAAAAATTTGAAGTATTAGATGTTCGAAGAAAAGAGAGTTAGAATGAGATACTGAGAATTTTTGTATAAATTTGAATCTTCGAAATTTCGAAATAAAGATAAATTTGAATTTTAAATGTTTGAAGCTAGTAAGAGTAAGTAGGAAATACCGCGAATCTTCGAAGAAATTTGAATCTTCTAAGAAATTTGAATCATCGTAGAAATTAAATCTTCGAAGAAATTTGAATCTTCGTGAGTACGAAATAAAAATACATTGAAAATTTTTGATGCACAAAAATAGCAAGAGTTAACTCCATAAAGTGTTACCTCGAAGAAGTTGGATCTTCCAAGAACATTTAAGCTTCGAAAGTTCGAAATAAGAAAAATTTGAAGTATTAGATGTTCGAAGTAAGTGAGAGTTAGAATGAGATACTCAGAATTTTTGTATAAATTTGAATCTTCTAAAGTTCGAAATAAAGATAAATTTGAATTTTAAATGTTTGAAGCTAGTAAGAGTAAGTAGGAAATACCGCGAATCTTCGAAGAAATTTGAATCTTCGAAGAAATTTGAATCTTCGTGAGTACGAAATAAAAAAACATAGAAAGTATTTGCAGTACGAAGATAGCAAGAGTTAACTTAATAAAGTGTTACCTCGAAGAAGTTGGATCTTCCAAGAACATTGAAGCTTCGAAAGTTCGAAATAACAAAAATTTGAAGTATTAGATGTTCGAAGTAAGTGAGAGTTAGAATGAGATACTGAGAATTTTTGTATAAATTTGAATCTTCAAAAGTTCGAAATAAAGATAAATTTGAATTTTAAATGTTTGAAGCTAGTAAGAGTAAGTAGGAAATACCGCGAATCTTCGAAGAAATTTTATCTTCTAAGAAATTTGAATCTTCGTGAGTACGAGATAAAAAAACATAGAAAGTATTTGCAGTACGAAGATAGCAAGAGTTAACTTGATAAAGTGTTACCTCGAAGAAGTTGGATCTTCCAAGAACATTGAAGCTTCGAAAGTTCGAAATAAGAATCATTTGAAGTATTAGATGTTCGAAGTAAGTGAGAGTTAGAATGAGATACTGAGAATTTTTGTATAAATTTGAATCTTCAAAAGTTCGAAATAAAGATAAATTTGAATTTTAAATGTTTGAAGCTAGTAAGAGTAAGTAGGAAATACCGCGAATCTTCGAAGAAATTTTTATCTTCTAAGAAATTTGAATCTTTGTGAGTACGAAATAAAAAAACATAGAAAGTTTTTGCAGTACGAAGATAGCAAGAGTTAACTTAATAAAGTGTTACCTCGAAGAAGTTGGATCTTCCAAGAACATTGAAGCTTCGAAAGTTCGAAATAACAAAAATTTGAAGTATTAGATGTTCGAAGTAAGTGAGAGTTAGAATGAGATACTGAGAATTTTTGTATAAATTTGAATCTTCAAAAGTTCGAAATAAAGATAAATTTGAATTTTAAATGTTTGAAGCTAGTAAGAGTAAGTAGGAAATACCGCGAATCTTCGAAGAAATTTTTATCTTCTAAGAAATTTGAATCTTCGTGAGTACGAGATAAAAAAACATAGAAAGTATTTGCAGTACGAAGATAGCAAGAGTTAACTTGATAAAGTGTTACCTCGAAGAAGTTGGATCTTCCAAGAACATTGAAGCTTCGAAAGTTCGAAATAAGAATCATTTGAAGTATTAGATGTTCGAAGTAAGTGAGAGTTAGAATGAGATACTGAGAATTTTTGTATAAATTTGAATCTTCAAAAGTTCGAAATAAAGATAAATTTGAATTTTAAATGTTTGAAGCTAGTAAGAGTAAGTAGGAAATACCGCGAATCTTCGAAGAAATTTTTATCTTCTAAGAAATTTGAATCATTGAAGAAATTAAATCTTCGAAGAAATTTGAATCTTCGTGAGTACGAAATAAAAAAACATAGAAAGTATTTGCTGTACGAAGATAGCAAGAGTTAACTTGATAAAGTGTTACCTCGAAGAAGTTGGATCTTACAAGAACATTTAAGCTTCGAAAGTTCGAAATAAGAAAAATTTGAAGTATTAGATGTTCGAAGTAAGTGAGAGTTAGAATGAGATACTGAGAATTTTTGTATAAATTTGAATCTTCAAAAGTTCGAAATAAAGATAAATTTGAATTTTAAATATTTGAAGCAAGTAAGAGTAAGTAGGAAATACCGCGAATCTTCGAAGAAATTAAATCTTCGAAGAAATTTGAATCTTCGTGAGTACGAAATAAAAAAACATAGAAAGTATTTGTTGTACGAAGATAGCAAGAGTTAACTTGATAAAGTGTTACCTCGAAGAAGTTTGATCTTCCAAGAACATTGAAGCTTCGAAAGTTCGAAATAAGATAAATTTGAAGAATAAGATGTTCGAAGTAAGTGAGAGTTAGAATGAGATACTGAGAATTTTGGTATAAATTTGAATCTTCGAAAGTTCGAAATAAAGATAAATTTGAATTTTAAATGTTTGGAGCTAGTAAGAGTAAGTAGGAAATACCGCGAATCTTCGAAGAAATTTTTATCTTCTAAGAAATTTGAATCTTCGTGAGTACGAGATAAAAAAACATAGAAAGTATTTGCAGTACGAAGATAGCAAGAGTTAACTTGATAAAGTGTTACCTCGAAGAAGTTGGATCTTCCAAGAACATTGAAGCTTCGAAAGTTCGAAATAAGAATCATTTGAAGTATTAGATGTTCGAAGTAAGTGAGAGTTAGAATGAGATACTGAGAATTTTTGTATAAATTTGAATCTTCAAAAGTTCGAAATAAAGATAAATTTGAATTTTAAATGTTTGAAGCTAGTAAGAGTAAGTAGGAAATACCGCGAATCTTCGAAGAAATTTTTATCTTCTAAGAAATTTGAATCATTGAAGAAATTAAATCTTCGAAGAAATTTGAATCTTCGTGAGTACGAAATAAAAAAACATAGAAAGTATTTGCTGTACGAAGATAGCAAGAGTTAACTTGATAAAGTGTTACCTCGAAGAAGTTGGATCTTACAAGAACATTTAAGCTTCGAAAGTTCGAAATAAGAAAAATTTGAAGTATTAGATGTTCGAAGTAAGTGAGAGTTAGAATGAGATACTGAGAATTTTTGTATAAATTTGAATCTTCAAAAGTTCGAAATAAAGATAAATTTGAATTTTAAATATTTGAAGCAAGTAAGAGTAAGTAGGAAATACCGCGAATCTTCGAAGAAATTAAATCTTCGAAGAAATTTGAATCTTCGTGAGTACGAAATAAAAAAACATAGAAAGTATTTGTTGTACGAAGATAGCAAGAGTTAACTTGATAAAGTGTTACCTCGAAGAAGTTTGATCTTCCAAGAACATTGAAGCTTCGAAAGTTCGAAATAAGATAAATTTGAAGAATTAGATGTTCGAAGTAAGTGAGAGTTAGAATGAGATACTGAGAATTTTGGTATAAATTTGAATCTTCGAAAGTTCGAAATAAAGATAAATTTGAATTTTAAATGTTTGGAGCTAGTAAGAGTAAGTAGGAAATACCGAGAATCTTCGAAGAAATTTGAATCTTCTAAGAAATTTGAATCATTGAAGAAATTAAATCTTCGAAGAAATTTGAATCTTCGTGAGTACGAAATAAAAAAACATAGAAAGTATTTGCTGTACGAAGATAGCAAGAGTTAACTTGATAAAGTGTTACCTCGAAGAAGTTGGATCTTACAAGAACATTTAAGCTTCGAAAGTTCGAAATAAGAAAAATTTGAAGTATTAGATGTTCGAAGTAAGTGAGAGTTAGAATGAGATACTGAGAATTTTTGTATAAATTTGAATCTTCAAAAGTTCGAAATAAAGATAAATTTGAATTTTAAATGTTTGAAGCTAGTAAGAGTAAGTAGGAAATACCGAGAATCTTCGAAGAAATTTGAATCTTCTAAGAAATTTGAATCTTCGTGAGTACGAAATTAAAAAACATAGAAAGTATTTGTTGTACGAAGATAGCAAGAGTTAACTTGATAAAGTGTTACCTCGAAGAAGTTTGATCTTCCAAGAACATTGAAGCTTCGAAAGTTCGAAATAAGATAAATTTGAAGTATTAGATGTTCGAAGTAAGTGAGAGTTAGAATGAGATACTGAGAATTTTGGTATAAATTTGAATCTTCGAAAGTTCGAAATAAAGATAAATTTGAATTTTAAATGTTTGGAGCTAGTAAGAGTAAGTAGGAAATACCGAGAATCTTCGAAGAAATTTGAATCTTCTAAGAAATTTGAATCATTGAAGAAATTAAATCTTCGAAGAAATTTGAATCTTCGTGAGTACGAAAAAAAAAAACATAGAAAGTATTTGCTGCACGAAGATAGCAAGAGTTAACTTGATAAAGTGTTACCTCGAAGAAGTTGGATCTTCCAAGAACATTGAAGCTTCGAAAGTTCGAAATAAGAAAAATTTGAAGTATTAGATGTTCGAAGTAAGTGAGAGTTAGAATGAGATACTGAGAATTTTTGTATAAATTTGAATCTTCAAAAGTTCGAAATAAAGATAAATTTGAATTTTAAATGTTTGAAGCTAGTAAGAGTAAGTAGGAAATACCGCGAATCTTCGAAGAAATTTGAATCTTCGAAGAAATTTGAATCTTCGTGAGTACGAAAAAAAAAAACATAGAAAGTATTTGCTGCACGAAGATAGCAAGAGTTAACTTGATAAAGTGTTACCTCGAAGAAGTTGGATCTTCCAAGAACATTGAAGCTTCGAAAGTTCGAAATAAGAAAAATTTGAAGTAATAGATGTTCGAAGTAAGTGAGAGTTAGAATGAGATACTGAGAATTTTTGTATAAATTTGAATCTTCAAAAGTTCGAAATAAAGATAAATTTGAATTTTAAATGTTTGAAGCTAGTAAGAGTAAGTAGGAAATACCGCGAATCTTCGAAGAAATTTGAATCTTCTGAGAAATTTGAATCATCGAAGAAATTAAATCTTCGAAGAAATTTGAATCTTCGTGAGTACGAAATAAAAAAACATAGAAAGTATTTGCTGTACGAAGATAGCAAGAGTTAACTTGATAAAGTGTTACCTCGAAGAAGTTGGATCTTACAAGAACATTTAAGCTTCGAAAGTTCGAAATAAGAAAAATTTGAAGTATTAGATGTTCGAAGTAAGTGAGAGTTAGAATGAGATACTGAGAATTTTTGTATAAATTTGAATCTTCAAAAGTTCGAAATAAAGATAAATTTGAATTTTAAATGTTTGAAGCTAGTAAGAGTAAGTAGGAGATACCGCGAATCTTCGAAGAAATTTGAATCTTCGAAGAAATTTGAATCTTCGTGAGTACGAAATAAAAAACATAGAAAGTATTTGCTGTACGAAGATAGCAAGAGTTAACTTGATAAAGTGTTACCTCGAAGAAGTTGGATCTTACAAGAACATTTAAGCTTCGAAAGTTCGAAATAAGAAAAATTTGAAGTATTAGATGTTCGAAGTTAGTGAGAGTTAGAATGAGATACTGAGAATTTTTGTATAAATTTGAATCTTCAAAAGTTCGAAATAAAGATAAATTTGAATTTGAAATGTTTGAAGCTAGTAAAGTAAGGAGGAAATACCGCGAATCTTCGAAGAAATTTGAATCTTCGATGAAATTTGAATCATTGAAGAAATTAAATCTTCGAAGAAATTTGAATCTTCGTGAGTACGAAATAAAAAAACATAGAAAGTATTTGCTGTACGAAGATAGCAAGAGTTATCTTGATAAAACGTTACCTCGAAGAAGTTGGATCTTCCAAGAACATTTAAGCTTCGAAAGTTCGAAATAAGAAAAATTTGAAGTATTAGATGTTCGAAGTAAGTGAGAGTTAGAATGAGATACTGAGAATTTTTGTATAAATTTGAATCTTCAAAAGTTCGAAATAAAGATAAATTTGAATTTTAAATGTTTGAAGCTAGTAAGAGTAATTGGGAAATACCGAGAATCTTCGAAGAAATTTGAATCTTCTAAGAAATATGAATCATCGAAGAAATTAAATCTTCGAAGAAATTTGAATCTTCGTGAGTACGAGATAAAAATACATTGAAAATTTTTGATGCACAAAGATAGCAAGAGTTAACTCGATAAAGTGTTACCTCGAAGAAGTTGGATCTTCCAAGAACATTGAAGCTTCGAAAGTTCGAAATAAGAAAAATTTGAAGTATTAGATGTTCGAAGTAAAAGAGAGTTAGAATGAGATACTGAGAATTTTTGTATAAATTTTGAATCTTCGAAAGTTCGAAATAAAGATAAATTTGAATTTTAAATGTTTGAAGCTAGTAAGAGTAAGTAGGAAATACCGCGAATCTTCGAAGAAATTTGAATCTTCGAAGAAATTAAATCTTCGAAGAAATTTGAATCTTCGTGAGTACGAAATAAAAATACATTGAAAGTATTTGATGAACAAAGATTGCAAGAGTTAACTTGATAAGAGTTACCTCGAAGAAGTTGGATCTTCCAAGAACATTGAAGTTTCGAAAGTTCGATATAAGAAAAATTTTAAGTATTAGGTGTTCGAAGCTAGTAAGAGTAAGTATGAGATACTGTGAATCTCCGAAGAAATTTGAATCTTCGTCAGTACGAAATAAAAAAACATAGAAAGTATTTGATGTACGAAGATAGAAAGAGTTAACTTGATAAAGTGTTACCTCGAAGAAGTTGGATCTTCCAATAACATTGAAGCTTCGAAAGTTCGAAATAAGAAAAATTTGAAGTTTTAAATGTTTGAAGCTAGTAAGAGTAAGTATGAGATACTGAGAATTTTTGTATAAATTTGAATCTTCGAAAGTTCGAAATAAAGATAAATTTGAATTTTAAATGTTTGAAGCTATTAAGAGTAAGTAGGAAATACCGCGAATCTTCGAAGAAATTTGAATCTTCTAAAAAATTAGAATCATCGAAGAAATTAAATCTTCGAAGAAATTTGAATCTTCGTGAGTACGAAATAAAAATACATTGAAAGTTTTTGATGTACAAAGATAGCAAGAGTTAACTTGATAAAGTGTTACCGCGAAGAAGTTGGATCTTCCAATAACATTGAAGCTTCGAAAGTTCGAAATAAAGATTAATTTGAATTTTAAATGTTTGAAGCTAGTAAGAGTATGTAGGAAATACCGCGAATCTTCGAATAAATTTGAATCATCGAAGAAATTAAATCTTCGAAGAATTTTGAATCTTCGTGAGTACCAAATAAAAATACATTGAAAGTTTTTGATGTACAAGGATAGCAAGAGTAAACTTAATAAAGTTTTACCTCGAAGAAGTTGGATCTTCCAAGAACATTGAAGCTTCGAAAGTTCGAAATAAGAAAAATTTTAAGTGTTAGGTGTTCGAAGCTAGTAAGAGTAAGTAGGAAATACTTCGAATCTTCGATAAAAATTTGAATCTTCTAAGAAATTTGAAACATCGAAGAAATTAAATCCTCGAAGAAATTTGAATCTTCGTGAGTACGAAATGAAAATAAATTGAAAGTTTTTGATGTACAAAGATAGCAAGAGTTAACTTGATAAAGTGTTACCTCGAAGAAGTTGGATCTTCCAAGAACATTGAAGCTTCGAAAGTTCGAAATAACAAAAATTTGAAGTATTAGATGTTCGAAGTAAGTGAGAGTTAGAATGAGATACTGAGAATTTTTGTATAAATTTTGAATCTTCGAAAGTTCGAAATAAAGATAAATTTGAATTTTAAATGTTTGAAGCTAGTAAGAGTAAGTAGGAAATACCGCGAATCTTCGAAGAAATTTGAATCATCGAAGAAATTAAATCTTCGAAGAATTTTGAATCTTCGTGAGTACGAAATAAAAATACATTGAAAGTATTTGATGTACAAAGATAGCAAGAGTTAACTTAATAAAGTTTTACCACGAAGAAGTTGGATCTTCCAAGAACATTGAAGCTTCGAAAGTTCGAAATAAGAAAAATTTGAAGTATTAGGTGTTCGAAGCTAGTAAGAGTAAGTAGGAAATACATCGAATCTTCGATGAAATTTGAATCTTCTAAGAAATTTGAATCATCGAAGAAATTAAATCTTCGAAGAAATTTGAATCTTCGTGAGTACGAAATGAAAATAAATTGAAAGTTTTTGATGTACAAAGATAGCAAGAGTTAACTTGATAAAGTGTTACCTCGAAGAAGTTGGATCTTCCAAGAACATTGAAGCTTCGAAAGTTCGAAATAAGAAAAATTTGAAGTATTAGATGTTCGAAGTAAAAGAGAGTTAGAATGAGATACTGAGAATTTTGTATAAATTTGAATCTTCGAAATTTCGAAATAAAGATAAATTTGAATTTTAAATGTTTGAAGCTAGTAAGAGTAAGTAGGAAATACCGCGAATCTTCGAAGAAATTTGAATCTTCTAAGAAATTTGAATCATCGTAGAAATTAAATCTTCGAAGAAATTTGAATCTTCGTGAGTACGAAATAAAAATACATTGAAAATTTTTGATGCACAAAAATAGCAAGAGTTAACTCCATAAAGTGTTACCTCGAAGAAGTTGGATCTTCCAAGAACATTTAAGCTTCGAAAGTTCGAAATAAGAAAAATTTGAAGTATTAGATGTTCGAAGTAAGTGGGAGTTAGAATGAGATACTGAGAATTTTTGTATAAATTTGATTCTTCGAAAGTTCGAAAAAAAGATAAATTTGAATTTTAAATGTTTGAAGCTAGTAAGAGTAAGTAGGAAATACCGAGAATCTGAGAATTTTTGTATAAATTTGAATCTTCGAAAGTTCGAAATAAAGATAAATTTGAATTTGAAATGTTTGAAGCTAGGAAAGTAAGGAGGAAATACCGCGAATCTTCGAAGAAATTTGAATCTTCGATGAAATTAAATCTTCGAAGAAATTTGAATCTTCGTGAGTACGAAATAAAAATACATTGAAAGTATTTGATGTACAAAGATTGCAAGAGTTAACTTGATAAAGAGTTACCTCGAAGAAGTTAAATCTTCCAAGAACATTGAAGTTTCGAAAGTTCGATATAAGAAAAATTTTAAGTATTAGGTGTTCGAAGCTAGTAAGAGTAAGTATGAGATACTGTGAATCTCCGAAGAAATTTAAATCTTCGTCAGTACGAAATAAAAAAACATAGAAAGTATTTGATGTACGAAGATAGAAGGAGTTAACTTGATAAAGTGTTACCTCGAAGAAGTTGGATCTTCCAATAACATTGAAGCTTCGAAAGTTCGAAATAAGAAAAATTTGAAGTTTTAAATGTTTGAAGCTAGTAAGAGTAAGTATGAGATACTGAGAATTTTTGTATAAATTTGAATCTTCGAAAGTTCGAAATAAAGATAAATTTGAATTTTAAATGTTTGAAGCTATTAAGAGTAAGTAGGAAATACCGCGAATCTTCGAAGAAATTTGAATCTTCTAAAAAATTAGAATCATCGAAGAAATTAAATCTTCGAAGAAATTTGAATCTTCGTGAGTACGAAATAAAAATACATTGAAAGTTTTTGATGTACAAAGATAGCAAGAGTTAACTTGATAAAGAGTTACCTCGAAGAAGTTGGATCTTCCAAGAACATTGAAGTTTCGAAAGTTCGATATAAGAAAAATTTTAAGTATTAGGTATTCGAAGCTAGTAAGAGTAAGTATGAGATACTGTGAATCTCCGAAGAAATTTGAATCTTCGTCAGTACGAAATAAAAAAACATAGAAAGTATTTGATGTACGAAGATAGAAAGAGTTAACTTGATAAAGTGTTACCTCGAAGAAGTTGGATCTTCCAATAACATTGAAGCTTCGAAAGTTCGAAATAAGAAAAATTTGAAGTTTTAAATGTTTGAAGCTAGTAAGAGTAAGTATGTGATACTGAGAATTTTTGTATAAATTTGAATCTTCGAAATTTCGAAATAAAGATAAATTTGAATTTTAAATGTTTGAAGCTAGTAAGAGTAAGTAGGAAATACCGCGAATTTTCGAAGAAATTTGAATCTTCTAAGAAATTTGAATCATCGTAGAAATTAAATCTTCGAAGAAATTTGAATCTTCGTGAGTACGAAATAAAAATACATTGAAAATTTTTGATGCACAAAAATAGCAAGAGTTAACTCCATAAAGTGTTACCTCGAAGAAGTTGGATCTTCCAAGAACATTTAAGCTTCGAAAGTTCGAAATAAGAAAAATTTGAAGTATTAGATGTTCGAAGTAAGTGGGAGTTAGAATGAGATACTGAGAATTTTTGTATAAATTTTGAATCTTCGAAAGTTCGAAATAAAGATAAATTTGAATTTTAAATGTTTGAAGCTAGTAAGAGTAAGTAGGAAATACCGCGAATCTTCGAAGAAATTTGAATCATCGAAGAAATTAAATCTTCGAAGAATTTTGAATCTTCGTGAGTACGAAATAAAAATACATTGAAAGTATTTGATGTACAAAGATAGCAAGAGTTAACTTAATAAAGTTTTACCATGAAGAAGTTGGATCTTCCAAGAACATTGAAGCTTCGAAAGTTCGAAATAAGAAAAATTTGAAGTATTAGGTGTTCGAAGCTAGTAAGAGTAAGTAGGAAATACATCGAATCTTCGATGAAATTTGAATCTTCTAAGAAATTTGAATCATCGAAGAAATTAAATCTTCGAAGAAATTTGAATCTTCGTGAGTACGAAATGAAAATAAATTGAAAGTTTTTGATGTACAAAGATAGCAAGAGTTAACTTGATAAAGTGTTACCTCGAAGAAGTTGGATCTTCCAAGAACATTGAAGCTTCGAAAGTTCGAAATAAGAAAAATTTGAAGTATTAGATGTTCGAAGTAAGTGGGAGTTAGAATGAGATACTGAGAATTTTTGTATAAATTTGATTCTTCGAAAGTTCGAAAAAAAGATAAATTTGAATTTTAAATGTTTGAAGCTAGTAAGAGTAAGTAGGAAATACCGAGAATCTGAGAATTTTTGTATAAATTTGAATCTTCGAAAGTTCGAAATAAAGATAAATTTGAATTTGAAATGTTTGAAGCTAGGAAAGTAAGGAGGAAATACCGCGAATCTTCGAAGAAATTTGAATCTTCGATGAAATTAAATCTTCGAAGAAATTTGAATCTTCGTGAGTACGAAATAAAAATACATTGAAAGTATTTGATGTACAAAGATTGCAAGAGTTAACTTGATAAAGAGTTACCTCGAAGAAGTTGGATCTTCCAAGAACATTGAAGTTTCGAAAGTTCGATATAAGAAAAATTTGAAGTTTTAAATGTTTGAAGCTTGTAAGAGTAAGTATGAGATACTGAGAATTTTTGTATAAATTTGAATCTTCGAAAGTTCGAAATAAAGATAAATTTGAATTTTAAATGTTTGAAGCTATTAAGAGTAAGTAGGAAATACCGCGAATCTTCGAAGAAATTTGAATCTTCTAAAAAATTAGAATCATCGAAGAAATTAAATCTTCGAAGAAATTTGAATCTTCGTCAGTACGAAATAAAAAAACATAGAAAGTATTTGATGTACGAAGATAGAAAGAGTTAACTTGATAAAGTGTTACCTCGAAGAAGTTGGATCTTCCAATAACATTGAAGCTTCGAAAGTTCGAAATAAGAAAAATTTGAAGTTTTAAATGTTTGAAGCTAGTAAGAGTTAGTATGAGATACTGAGAATTTTTGTATAAATTTGAATCTTCGAAAGTTCGAAATAAAGATAAATTTGAATTTTAAATGTTTGAAGCTATTAAGAGTAAGTAGGAAATACCGCGAATCTTCGAAGAAATTTGAATCTTCTAAAAAATTAGAATCATCGAAGAAATTAAATCTTCGAAGAAATTTGAATCTTCGTGAGTACGAAATAAAAATACATTGAAAGTTTTTGATGTACAAAGATAGCAAGAGTTAACTTGATAAAGTGTTACCGCGAAGAAGTTGGATCTTCCAATAACATTGAAGCTTCGAAAGTTCGAAATAAAGATTAATTTGAATTTTAAATGTTTGAAGCTAGTAAGAGTATGTAGGAAATACCGCGAATCTTCGAAAAAATTTGAATCATCGAAGAAATTAAATCTTCGAAGAATTTTGAATCTTCGTGAGTACCAAATAAAAATACATTGAAAGTTTTTGATGTACAAGGATAGCAAGAGTAAACTTAATAAAGTTTTACCTCGAAGAAGTTGGATCTTCCAAGAACATTGAAGCTTCGAAAGTTCGAAATAAGAAAAATTTTAAGTGTTAGGTGTTCGAAGCTAGTAAGAGTAAGTAGGAAATACTTCGAATCTTCGATAAAATTTGAATCTTCTGAGAAATTTGAATCATCGAAGAAATTAAATCCTCGAAGAAATTTGAATTTCGTGAGTACGAAATGAAAATAAATTGAAAGTTTTTGATGTACAAAGATAGCAAGAGTTAACTTGATAAAGTGTTACCTCGAAGAAGTTGGATCTTCCAAGAACATTGAAGCTTCGAAAGTTCGAAATAAGAAAAATTTGAAGTATTAGATGTTCGAAGTAAGTGAGAGTTAGAATGAGATACTGAGAATTTTTGTATAAATTTGAATAATCAAAAGTTCGAAATAAAGATAAATTTGAATTTTAAATGTTTGAAGCTAGTAAGAGTAAGTAGGAAATACCGCGAATCTTCGAAGAAATTTGAATCATCGAAGAAATTAAATCTTCGAAGAATTTTGAATCTTCGTGAGTACGAAATAAAAATATATTGAAAGTATTTGATGTACAAAGATAGCAAGAGTTAACTTAATAAAGTTTTACCACGAAGAAGTTGGATCTTCCAAGAACATTGAAGCTTCGAAAGTTCGAAATAAGAAAAATTTGAAGTATTAGGTGTTCGAAGCTAGTAAGAGTAAGTAGGAAATACATACAATCTTCGATGAAATTTGAATCTTCTAAGAAATTTGAATCATCGAAGAAATTAAATCTTCGAAGAAATTTGAATCTTCGTGAGTACGAAATGAAAATAAATTGAAAGTTTTTGATGTACAAAGATAGCAAGAGTTAACTTGATAAAGTGTTACCTCGAAGAAGTTGGATCTTCCAAGACTATTTAAGCTTCGAAAGTTCGAAATAAGAAAATTTGAAGTATTAGATGCTCGAAGTAAAAGAGAGTTAGAATGAGATACTGAGAATTTTTGTATAAATTTGAATCTTCGAAAGTTCGAAATAAAGATAAATTTGAATTTTAAATGTTTGAATCTAGTAAGAGTGAGTAGGAAATACCGAGAATCTTCGAAGAAATTTGAATCTTCTAAGAAATTTGATTCATCGAAGATATTAAATCTTCGAAGAAATTTGAATCTTCGTGAGTAAGAGATAAAAATACATTGAAAATTTTTGATGTACAAAGATAGCAAGAGTTAACTCGATAAAGTGTTACCTCGAAGAAGTTGGATCTTCCAAGAACATTGAAGCTTCGAAAGTTCGAAATAAGAAAAATTTGAAGTATTAGATGTTCGAAGTAAAAGAGAGTTAGAATGAGATACTGAGAATTTTTGTATAAATTTGAATCTTCGAAATTTCGAAATAAAGATAAATTTGAATTTTAAATGTTTGAAGCTAGTAAGAGTAAGTAGGAAATACCGCGAATCTTCGAAGAAATTTGAATCTTCGATGAAATTAAATCTTCGAAGAAATTTGAATCTTCGTGAGTACGAAATAAAAATACATTGAAAGTATTTGATGTACAAAGATTGCAAGAGTTAACTTGATAAAGAGTTACCTCGAAGAAGTTGGATCTTCCAAGAACATTGAAGTTTCGAAAGTTCGATATAAGAAAAATTTTAAGTATTAGGTGTTCGAAGCTAGTAAGAGTAAGTATGAGATACTGTGAATCTCCGAAGAAATTTGAATCTTCGTCAGTACGAAATAAAAAAACATAGAAAGTATTTGATGTACGAAGATAGAAAGAGTTAACTTGATAAAGTGTTACCTCGAAGAAGTTGGATCTATCAATAACATTGAAGCTTCGAAAGTTCGAAATAAGAAAAATTTGAAGTTTTAAATGTTTGAAGCTAGTAAGAGTAAGTATGAGATACTGAGAATTTTTGTATAAATTTGAATCTTCGAAAGTTCGAAATAAAGATAAATTTGAATTTTAAATGTTTGAAGCTATTAAGAGTAAGTAGGAAATACCGCGAATCTTCGAAGAAATTTGAATCTTCTAAAAAATTAGAATCATCGAAGAAATTAAATCTTCGAAGAAATTTGAATCTTCGTGAGTACGAAATAAAATACATTGAAAGTTTTTGATGTACAAAGATAGCAAGAGTTAACTTGATAAAGTGTTACCGCGAAGAAGTTGGATCTTCCAATAACATTGAAGCTTCGAAAGTTCGAAATAAAGATTAATTTGAATTTAAATGTTTGAAGCTAGTAAGAGTATGTAGGAAATACCGCGAATCTTCGAAAAAATTTGAATCATCGAAGAAATTAAATCTTCGAAGAATTTTGAATCTTCGTGAGTACCAAATAAAAATACATTGAAAGTTTTTGATGTACAAGGATAGCAAGAGTAAACTTAATAAAGTTTTACCTCGAAGAAGTTGGATCTTCCAAGAACATTGAAGCTTCGAAAGTTCGAAATAAGAAAAATTTTAAGTGTTAGGTGTTCGAAGCTAGTAAGAGTAAGTAGGAAATACTTCGAATCTTCGATAAAATTTGAATCTTCTAAGAAATTTGAATCATCGAAGAAATTAAATCCTCGAAGAAATTTGAATCTTCGTGAGTACGAAATGAAAATAAATTGAAAGATTTTGATGTACAAAGATAGCAAGAGTTAACTTGATAAAGTGTTACCTCGAAGAAGTTGGATCTTCCAAGAACATTGAAGCTTCGAAAGTTCGAAATAAGAAAAATTTGAAGTATTAGATGTTCGAAGTAAGTGAGAGTTAGAATGAGATACTGAGAATTTTTGTATAAATTTGAATCTTCAAAAGTTCGAAATAAAGATAAATTTGAATTTTAAATGTTTGAAGCTAGTAAGAGTAAGTAGGAAATACCGCGAATCTTCGAAGAAATTTGAATCATCGAAGAAATTAAATCTTCGAAGAATTTTGAATCTTCGTGAGTACGAAATAAAAATACATTGAAAGTATTTGATGTACAAAGATAGCAAGAGTTAACTTAATAAAGTTTTACCACGAAGAAGTTGGATCTTCCAAGAACATTGAAGCTTCGAAAGTTCGAAATAAGAAAAATTTGAAGTATTAGGTGTTCGAAGCTAGTAAGAGTAAGTAGGAAATACATACAATCTTCGATGAAATTTGAATCTTCTAAGAAATTTGAATCATCGAAGAAATTAAATCTTCGAAGAAATTTGAATCTTCGTGAGTACGAAATGAAAATAAATTGAAAGTTTTTGATGTACAAAGATAGCAAGAGTTAACTTGATAAAGTGTTACCTCGAAGAAGTTGGATCTTCCAAGACTATTTAAGCTTCGAAAGTTCGAAATAAGAAAAATTTGAAGTATTAGATGTTCGAAGTAAAAGAGAGTTAGAATGAGATACTGAGAATTTTTGTATAAATTTGAATCTTCGAAAGTTCGAAATAAAGATAAATTTGAATTTTAAATGTTTGAATCTAGTAAGAGTGAGTAGGAAATACCGAGAATCTTCGAAGAAATTTGAATCTTCTAAGAAATTTGATTCATCGAAGATATTAAATCTTCGAAGAAATTTGAATCTTCGTGAGTAAGAGATAAAAATACATTGAAAATTTTTGATGTACAAAGATAGCAAGAGTTAACTCGATAAAGTGTTACCTCGAAGAAGTTGGATCTTCCAAGAACATTGAAGCTTCGAAAGTTCGAAATAAGAAAAATTTGAAGTATTAGATGTTCGAAGTAAAAGAGAGTTAGAATGAGATACTGAGAATTTTTGTATAAATTTGAATCTTCGAAATTTCGAAATAAAGATAAATTTGAATTTTAAATGTTTGAAGCTAGTAAGAGTAAGTAGGAAATACCGCGAATCTTCGAAGAAATTTGAATCTTCTAAGAAATTTCAATCATCGTAGAAATTAAATCTTCGAAGAAATTTGAATCTTCGTGAGTACGAAATAAAAATACATTTAAAATTTTTGATGTACAAAGATAGCAAGAGTTAACTCGATAAAGTGTTACCTCGAAGAAGTTGGATCTTCCAAGAACATTGAAGCTTCGAAAGTTCGAAATAAGAAAAATTTGAAGTATTAGATGTTCGAAGTAAAAGAGAGTTAGAATGAGATACTGAGAATTTTTGTATAAATTTGAATCTTCGAAAGTTCGAAATAAAGATAAATTTGAATTTTAAATGTTTGAATCTAGTAAGAGTGAGTAGGAAATACCGAGAATCTTCGAAGAAATTTGAATCTTCTAAGAAATTTGATTCATCGAAGATATTAAATCTTCGAAGAAATTTGAATCTTCGTGAGTAAGAGATAAAAATACATTGAAAATTTTTAATGTACAAAGATAGCAAGAGTTAACTCGATAAAGTGTTACCTCGAAGAAGTTGGATCTTCCAAGAACATTGAAGCTTCGAAAGTTCGAAATAAGAAAAATTTGAAGTATTAGATGTTCGAAGTAAAAGAGAGTTAGAATGAGATACTGAGAATTTTTGTATAAATTTGAATCTTCGAAATTTCGAAATAAAGATAAATTTGAATTTTAAATGTTTGAAGCTAGTAAGAGTAAGTAGGAAATACCGCGAATCTTCGAAGAAATTTGAATCTTCTAAGAAATTTCAATCATCGTAGAAATTAAATCTTCGAAGAAATTTGAATCTTCGTGAGTACGAAATAAAAATACATTTAAAATTTTTGATGTACAAAGATAGCAAGAGTTAACTCGATAAAGTGTTACCTCGAAGAAGTTGGATCTTCCAAGAACATTGCAGCTTCGAAAGTTCGAAATAAGAAAAATTTGAAGTATTAGATGTTCGAAGTAAAAGAGAGTTAGAATGAGATACTGAGAATTTTTGTATAAATTTGAATCTTCGAAATTTCGAAATAAAGATAAATTTGAATTTTAAATGTTTGAAGCTAGTAAGAGTAAGTAGGAAATACCGCGAATCTTCGAAGAAATTTGAATCTTCTAAGAAATTTGAATCATCGTAGAAATTAAATCTTCGAAGAAATTTGAATCTTCGTGAGTACGAAATAAAAATACATTTAAAATTTTTGATGCACAAAGATAGCAAGAGTTAACTTGATAAAGTGTTACCTCGAAGAAGTTGGATCTTCCAAGAAAATTGAAGCTTCGAAAGTTCGAAATAAGAAAAATTTGAAGTATTAGATGTTCGAAGTAAGTGAGAGTTAGAATGAGATACTGAGAATTTTTGTATAAATTTGAATCTTCAAAAGTTCGAAATAAAGATAAATTTGAATTTTAAATGTTTGAAGCTAGTAAGAGTAAGTAGGAAATACCGCGAATCTTCGAAGAAATTTGAATCTTCTAAGAAATTTGAATCTTCGAAGAAATTTGAATCTTCGTGAGTACCAGATAAAAAAACATAGAAAGTATTATTTGTACGAAGATAGCAAGAGTTAACTTGATAAAGTGTTACCTCGAAGAAGTTGGATCTTCCAAGAACATTGAAGCTTCGAAAGTTCGAAATAAGAAAAATTTGAAGTATTAGATGTTCGAAGTAAGTGAGAGTTAGAATGAGATACTGAGAATTTTTGTATAAATTTTGAATCTTCGAAAGTTCGAAATAAAGATAAATTTGAATTTTAAATGTTTGAAGCTAGTAAGAGTAAGTAGGAAATACCGAGAATCTTCGAAGAAATTTGAATCTTCTAAGAAATTTGAATCATCGAAGAAATTAAATCTTCGAAGAAATTTGAATCTTCGTGAGTACGAAATAAAAAAACATAGATAGTATTTGTTGTACGAAGATAGCAAGAGTTAACTTGATAAAGTGTTACCTCGAAGAAGTTTGATCTTCCAAGAACATTGAAGCTTCGAAAGTTCGAAATGAGATAAATTTGAAGTATTAGATGTTCGAAGTAAGTGAGAGTTAGAATGAGATACTGAGAATTTTGGTATAAATTTGAATCTTCGAAAGTTCGAAATAAAGATAAATTTGAATTTTAAATGTTTGGAGCTAGTAAGAGTAAGTAGGAAATACCGAGAATCTTCGAAGAAATTTGAATCTTCTAAGAAATTTGAATCTTTGTGAGGACGAAATAAAAAAACATAGAAAGTTTTTGCTATACGAAGATAGCAAGAGTTAACTTGATAAAGTGTTACCTCAAAGAAGTTGGATCTTCCAAGAACATTGAAGCTTCGAAAGTTCGAAATAAGAAAAATTTGAAGTATTAGATGTTCGAAGTAAAAGAGAGTTAGAATGAGATACTGAGAATTTTTGTATAAATTTGAATCTTCGAAAGTTCGAAATAAAGATAAATTTGAATTTTAAATGTTTGAAGCTAGTAAGAGTAAGTAGGAAATACCGCGAATCTTCGAAGAAATTTGAATCTTCGAAGAAATTCGAATCTTCGTGAGTACGAAATAAAAAAACATAGAAAGTATTTGCTGTACGAAGATAGCAAGAGTTAACTTGATAAAGTGTTACCTCGAAGAAGTTGGATCTTTCAAGAACATTGAAGCTTCGAAAGTTCGAAATAAGAAAAATTTGAAGTATTAGATGTTCGAAGTAAGTGAGAGTTAGAATGAGATACTGAGAATTTTTGTATAAATTTGAATCTTCAAAAGTTCGAAATAAAGATAAATTTGAATTTTAAATGTTTGAAGCTAGTAAGAGTAAGTAGGAAATACCGCGAATCTTCGAAGAAATTTGAATCTTCGAAGAAATTTGAATCTTCGTGAGTACGAGATAAAAAAACATAGAAAGTATTTGCAGTACGAAGATAGCAAGAGTTAACTTGATAAAGTGTTACCTCGAAGAAGTTGGATCTTCCAAGAACATTGAAGCTTCGAAAGTTCGAAATAAGAAAAATTTGAAGTATTAGATGTTCGAAGTAAGTGAGAGTTAGAATGAGATACTGAGAATTTTTGCATAAATTTGAATCTTCAAAAGTTCGAAATAAAGATAAATTTGAATTTTAAATGTTTGAAGCTAGTAAGAGTAAGTAGGAAATACCGCGAATCTTCGAAGAAATTTTTATCTTCTAAGAAATTTGAATCTTTGTGAGTACGAAATAAAAAAACATAGAAAGTTTTTGCTGTACGAAGATAGCAAGAGTTAACTTGATAAAGTGTTACCTCAAAGAAGTTGGATCTTCCAAGAACATTGAAGCTTCGAAAGTTCGAAATAACAAAAATTTGAAGTATTAGATGTTCGAAGTAAGTGAGAGTTAGAATGAGATACTGAGAATTTTTGTATAAATTTTGAATCTTCGAAAGTTGGAAATAAAGATAAATTTGAATTTTAAATGTTTGAAGCTAGTAAGAGTAACTAGGAAATACCGAGAATCTTCGAAGAAATTTGAATCTTCTAAGAAATTTGAATCATCGAAGAAATTAAATCTTCGAAGAAATTTGAATCTTCGTGAGTACGAAATAAAAAAACATAGAAAGTATTTGTTGTACAAAGATAGCAAGAGTTAACTTGATAAAGTGTTACCTCGAAGAAGTTTGATCTTCCAAGAACATTGAAGCTTCGAAAGTTCGAAATAAGAAAAATTTGAAGTATTAGATGTTCGAAGTAAGTGAGAGTTAGAATGAGATACTGAGAATTTTTGTATAAATTTGAATCTTCGAAAGTTCGAAATAAAGATTAATTTGAATTTTAAATGTTTGGAGCTAGTAAGAGTAAGTAGGAAATACCGCGAATCTTCGAAGAAATTTGAATCTTCGAAGAAATTTGAATCTTCGTGAGTACCAGATAAAAAAACATAGAAAGTATTTGCTGTACGAAGATAGCAAGAGTTAACTTGATAAAGTGTTACCTCGAAGAAGTTGGATCTTCCAAGAACATTGAAGCTTCGAAAGTTCGAAATAAGAAAAATTTGAAGTATTAGATGTTCGAAGTAAGTGAGAGTTAGAATGAGATACTGAGAATTTTTGTATAAATTTGAATCTTCAAAAGTTCGAAATAAAGATAAATTTGAATTTTAAATGTTTGAAGCTAGTAAGAGTAAGTAGGAAATACCGCGAATCTTCGAAGAAATTTGAATCTTCGAAGAAATTTGAATCTTCGTGAGTACGAGATAAAAAAACATAGAAAGTATTTGCAGTACGAAGATAGCAAGAGTTAACTTGATAAAGTGTTACCTCGAAGAAGTTTGATCTTCCAAGAACATTGAAGCTTCGAAAGTTCGAAATAAGAAAAATTTGAAGTATTAGATGTTCGAAGTAAGTGAGAGTTAGAATGAGATACTGAGAATTTTTGTATAAATTTGAATCTTCGAAAGTTCGAAATAAAGATTAATTTGAATTTTAAATGTTTGGAGCTAGTAAGAGTAAGTAGGAAATACCGCGAATCTTCGAAGAAATTTGAATCTTCGAAGAAATTTGAATCTTCGTGAGTACCAGATAAAAAAACATAGAAAGTATTTGCTGTACGAAGATAGCAAGAGTTAACTTGATAAAGTGTTACCTCGAAGAAGTTGGATCTTCCAAGAACATTGAAGCTTCGAAAGTTCGAAATAAGAAAAATTTGAAGTATTAGATGTTCGAAGTAAGTGAGAGTTAGAATGAGATACTGAGAATTTTTGTATAAATTTTGAATCTTCGAAAGTTGGAAATAAAGATAAATTTGAATTTTAAATGTTTGAAGCTAGTAAAAGTAAGTAGGAAATACCGAGAATCTTCGAAGAAATTTGAATCTTCTAAGAAATTTGAATCATCGAAGAAATTAAATCTTCGAAGAAATTTGAATCTTCGTGAGTACGAAATAAAAAAACATAGAAAGTATTTGTTGTACAAAGATAGCAAGAGTTAACTTGATAAAGTGTTACCTCGAAGAAGTTTGATCTTCCAAGAACATTGAAGCTTCGAAAGTTCGAAATAAGAAAAATTTGAAGTATTAGATGTTCGAAGTAAGTGAGAGTTAGAATGAGATACTGAGAATTTTTGTATAAATTTGAATCTTCGAAAGTTCGAAATAAAGATTAATTTGAATTTTAAATGTTTGGAGCTAGTAAGAGTAAGTAGGAAATACCGAGAATCTTCGAAGAAATTTGAATCTTCTAAGAAATTTGAATCTTTGTGAGTACGAAATAAAAAAACATAGAAAGTATTTGCTGTACGAAGATAGCAAGAGTTAACTTGATAAAGTGTTACCTCGAAGAAGTTGGATCTTACAAGAACATTTAAGCTTCGAAAGTTCGAAATAAGAAAAATTTGAAGTATTAGATGTTCGAAGTAAGTGAGAGTTAGAATGAGATACTGAGAATTTTTGTATAAATTTGAATCTTCAAAAGTTCGAAATAAAGATAAATTTGAATTTTAAATGTTTGAAGCTAGTAAGAGTAAGTAGGAAATACCGCGAATCTTCGAAAAAATTTGAATCTTCGTGAGTACGAAATAAAAAAACATAGAAAGTATTTGCTGTACGAAGATAGCAAGAGTTAACTTGATAAAGTGTGACCTCGAAGAAGTTGGATCTTCCAAGAACATTGAAGCTTCGAAAGTTCGAAATAAGAAAAATTTGAAGTAATTGATGTTCGAAGTAAGTGAGAGTTAGAATGAGATACTGAGAATTTTTGTATAAATTTGAATCTTCAAAAGTTCGAAATAAAGATAAATTTGAATTTTAAATGTTTGAAGCTAGTAAGAGTAAGTAGGAAATACCGCGAATCTTCGAAGAAATTTGAATCTTCTAAGAAATTTGAATCATCGAAGAAATTAAATCTTCGAAGAAATTTGAACCTTCGTGAGTACGAAATAAAAAAACATAGAAAGTATTTGCTGTACGAAGATAGCAAGAGTTTACTTGATAAAGTGTTACCTCGAAGAAGTTGGATCTTACAAGAACATTTAGCTTCGAAAGTTCGAAATAAGAAAAATTTGAAGTATTAGATGTTCGAAGTAAGTGAGAGTTAGAATGAGATACTGAGAATTTTTGTATAAATTTGAATCTTCAAAAGTTCGAAATAAAGATAAATTTGAATTTTAAATGTTTGAAGCTAGTAAGAGAAAGTAGGAAATACCGCGAATCTTCGAAGAAATTTGAATCTTCGAAGAAATTTGAATCTTCGTGAGTACGAAATAAAAAACATAGAAAGTATTTGCTGCACGAAGATAGCAAGAGTTAACTTGATAAAGTGTTACCTCGAAGAAGTTGGATCTTCCAAGAACATTGAAGCTTCGAAAGTTCGAAATAAGAAAAATTTGAAGTAATAGATGTTCGAAGTAAGTGAGAGTTAGAATGAGATACTGAGAATTTTTGTATAAATTTGAATCTTCAAAAGTTCGAAATAAAGATAAATTTGAATTTTAAATGTTTGAAGCTAGTAAGAGTAAGTAGGAAATACCGCGAATCTTCGAAGAAATTTGAATCTTCTAAGAAATTTGAATCATCGAAGAAATTAAATCTTCGAAGAAATTTGAATCTTCGTGAGTACGAAATAAAAAAACATAGAAAAGATTTGCTGTACGAAGATAGCAAGAGTTAACTTGATAAAGTGTTACCTCGAAGAAGTTGGATCTTACAAGAACATTTAGCTTCGAAAGTTCGAAATAAGAAAAATTTGAAGTAATAGATGTTCGAAGTAAGTGAGAGTTAGAATGAGATACTGAGAATTTTTGTATAAATTTGAATCTTCAAAAGTTCGAAATAAAGATAAATTTGAATTTTAAATGTTTGAAGCTAGTAAGAGTAAGTAGGAAATACCGCGAATCTTCGAAGAAATTTGAATCTTCGAAGAAATTTGAATCTTCGTGAGTACGAAATAAAAAAACATAGAAAGTATTTGCTGCACGAAGATAGCAAGAGTTAACTTGATAAAGTGTTACCTCGAAGAAGTTGGATCTTCCAAAAATATTGAAGCTTCGAAAGTTCGAAATAAGAAAAATTTGAAGTAATAGATGTTCGAAGTAAGTGAGAGTTAGAATGAGATACTGAGAATTTTTGTATAAATTTGAATCTTCAAAAGTTCGAAATAAAGATAAATTTGAATTTTAAATGTTTGAAGCTAGTAAGAGTAAGTAGGAAATACCGCGAATCTTCGAAGAAATTTGAATCTTCTAAGAAATTTGAATCATCGAAGAAATTAAATCTTCGAAGAAATTTGAATCTTCGTGAGTACGAAATAAAAAAACATAGAAAGTATTTGCTGTACGAAGATAGCAAGAGTTAACTTGATAAAGTGTTACCTCGAAGAAGTTGGATCTTCCAAGAACATTGAAGCTTCGAAAGTTCGAAATAAGAAAAATTTGAAGTATTATATGTTCGAAGTAAGTGAGAGTTAGAATGAGATACTGAGAATTTTTGTATAAATTTGAATCTTCGAAAGTTCGAAATAAAGATAAATTTGAATTTGAAATGTTTGAAGCTAGTAAAGTAAGGAGGAAATACCGCGTATCTTCGAAGAAATTTGAATCTTCGAAGAAATTTGAATCATTGAAGAAATTAAATCTTCGAAGAAATTTGAATCTTCGTGAGTACGAAATAAAAAAACATAGAAAGTATTTGCTGTACGAAGATAGCAAGAGTTAACTTGATAAAGTGTTACCTCGAAGAAGTTGGATCTTACAAGAACATTTAAGCTTCGAAAGTTCGAAATAAGAAAAATTTGAAGTTTTAAATGTTTGAAGCTAGTAAGAGTAAGTATGAGATACTGAGAATTTTTGTATAAATTTGAATCTTCAAAAGTTCGAAATAAAGATAAATTTGAATTTTAAATGTTTGAAGCTAGTAAGAGTAAGTAGGAAATACCGCGAATCTTCGAAGAAATTTTTATTTTCTAAGAAATTTGAATCTTTGTGAGTACGAAATAAAAAAACATAGAAAGTTTTTGCTGCACGAAGATAGCAAGAGTTAACTTGATAAAGTGTTACCTCAAAGAAGTTGGATCTTCCAGGAACATTGAAGCTTCGAAAGTTCGAAATAACAAAAATTTGAAGTATTAGATGTTCGAAGTAAGTGAGAGTTAGAATGAGATACTGAGAATTTTTGTATAAATTTTGAATCTTCGAAAGTTGGAAATAAAGAAAAATTTGAATTTTAAATGTTTGAAGCTAGTAAGAGTAACTAGGAAATACCGAGAATCTTCGAAGAAATTTGAATCTTCTAAGAAATTTGAATCATCGAAGAAATTAAATCTTCGAAGAAATTTGAATCTTCGTGAGTACGAAATAAAAAAACATAGAAAGTATTTGTTGTACAAAGAAAGCAAGAGTTAACTTGATAAAGTGTTACCTCAAAGAAGTTGGATCTTCCAAGAACATTGAAGCTTCGAAAGTTCGAAATAACAAAAATTTGAAGTATTAGATGTTCGAAGTAAGTGAGAGTTAGAATGAGATACTGAGAATTTTTGTATAAATTTGAATCTTCGAAAGTTCGAAAAAAAGACTAATTTGAATTTTAAATGTTTGAAGCTAGTAAGAGTAAGTAGGAAATACCGCGAATCTTCGAAGAAATTTGAATCTTCGAAGAAATTTGAATCTTCGTGAGTACGAAATAAAAAAACATAGAAAGTATTTGCTGCACGAAGATAGCAAGAGTTAACTTGATAAAGTGTTACCTCGAAGAAGTTGGATCTTCCAAGAACATTGAAGCTTCGAAAGTTCGAAATAAGAAAAATTTGAAGTAATAGATGTTCGAAGTAAGTGAGAGTTAGAATGAGATACTGAGAATTTTTGTATAAATTTGAATCTTCAAAAGTTCGAAAAAAAGACTAATTTGAATTTTAAATGTTTGAAGCTAGTAAGAGTAAGTAGGAAATACCGCGAATCTTCGAAGAAATTTGAATCTTCTAAGAAATTTGAATCTTTGTGAGTACGAAATAAAAAAACATAGAAAGTTTTTGCTGTACGAAGATAGCAAGAGTTAACTTGATAAAGTGTTACCTCAAAGAAGTTGGATCTTCCAAGAACATTGAAGCTTCGAAAGTTCGAAATAAGAAAAATTTGAAGTATTAGATGTTCGAAGTAAAAGAGAGTTAGAATGAGATACTGAGAATTTTTGTATAAATTTGAATCTTCGAAAGTTCGAAAAAAAGACTAATTTGAATTTTAAATGTTTGAAGCTAGTAAGAGTAAGTAGGAAATACCGCGAATCTTCGAAGAAATTTGAATCTTCGAAGAAATTTGAATCTTCGTGAGTACGAAATAAAAAAACATAGAAAGTATTTGCTGCACGAAGATAGCAAGAGTTAACTTGATAAAGTGTTACCTCGAAGAAGTTGGATCTTCCAAGAACATTGAAGCTTCGAAAGTTCGAAATAACAAAAATTTGAAGTATTAGATGTTCGAAGTAAGTGAGAGTTAGAATGAGATACTGAGAATTTTTGTATAAATTTTGAATCTTCGAAAGTTGGAAATAAAGAAAAATTTGAATTTTAAATGTTTGAAGCTAGTAAGAGTAACTAGGAAATACCGAGAATCTTCGAAGAAATTTGAATCTTCTAAGAAATTTGAATCATCGAAGAAATTAAATCTTCGAAGAAATTTGAATCTTCGTGAGTACGAAATAAAAAAACATAGAAAGTATTTGTTGTACAAAGAAAGCAAGAGTTAACTTGATAAAGTGTTACCTCAAAGAAGTTGGATCTTCCAAGAACATTGAAGCTTCGAAAGTTCGAAATAACAAAAATTTGAAGTATTAGATGTTCGAAGTAAGTGAGAGTTAGAATGAGATACTGAGAATTTTTGTATAAATTTTGAATCTTCGAAAGTTGGAAATAAAGAAAAATTTGAATTTTAAATGTTTGAAGCTAGTAAGAGTAACTAGGAAATACCGAGAATCTTCGAAGAAATTTGAATCTTCTAAGAAATTTGAATCATCGAAGAAATTAAATCTTCGAAGAAATTTGAATCTTCGTGAGTACGAAATAAAAAAACATAGAAAGTATTTGTTGTAGAAAGATAACAAGAGTTAACTTGATAAAGTGTTACCTCGAAGAAGTTGGATCTTCCAAGAACATTGAAGCTTCGAAAGTTCGAAATAAGAAAAATTTGAAGTATTAGATGTTCGAAGTAAGTGAGAGTTAGAATGAGATACTGAGAATTTTTGTATAAATTTGAAATTTCGAAAGTTCGAAAAAAAGACTAATTTGAATTTTAAATGTTTGAAGCTAGTAAGAGTAAGTAGGAAATACCGCGAATCTTCGAAGAAATTAAATCTTCGAAGAAATTTGAATCTTCGTGAGTACGAAATAAAAAAACATAGAAAGTATTTGCTGTACGAAGATAGCAAGAGTTAACTTGATAAAGTGTTACCTCGAAGAAGTTGGATCTTCCAAGAACATTGAAGCTTCGAAAGTTCGAAATAAGAAAAATTTGAAGTATTATATGTTCGAAGTAAGTGAGAGTTAGAATGAGATACTGAGAATTTTTGTATAAATTTGAATCTTCAAAAGTTCGAAAAAAAGACTAATTTGAATTTTAAATGTTTGAAGCTAGTAAGAGTAAGTAGGAAATACCGCGAATCTTCGAAGAAATTTGAATCTTCTAAGAAATTTGAATCTTTGTGAGTACGAAATAAAAAACATAGAAAGTTTTTGCTGTACGAAGATAGCAAGAGTTAACTTGATAAAGTGTTACCTCAAAGAAGTTGGATCTTCCAAGAACATTGAAGCTTCGAAAGTTCGAAATAAGAAAAATTTGAAGTATTAGATGTTCGAAGTAAAAGAGAGTTAGAATGAGATACTGAGAATTTTTGTATAAATTTGAATCTTCGAAAGTTCGAAAAAAAGACTAATTTGAATTTTAAATGTTTGAAGCTAGTAAGAGTAAGTAGGAAATACCGCGAATCTTCGAAGAAATTTGAATCTTCGAAGAAATTTGAATCTTCGTGAGTACGAAATAAAAAAACATAGAAAGTATTTGCTGCACGAAGATAGCAAGAGTTAACTTGATAAAGTGTTACCTCGAAGAAGTTGGATCTTCCAAGAACATTGAAGCTTCGAAAGTTCGAAATAACAAAAATTTGAAGTATTAGATGTTCGAAGTAAGTGAGAGTTAGAATGAGATACTGAGAATTTTTGTATAAATTTTGAATCTTCGAAAGTTGGAAATAAAGAAAAATTTGAATTTTAAATGTTTGAAGCTAGTAAGAGTAACTAGGAAATACCGAGAATCTTCGAAGAAATTTGAATCTTCTAAGAAATTTGAATCATCGAAGAAATTAAATCTTCGAAGAAATTTGAATCTTCGTGAGTACGAAATAAAAAAACATAGAAAGTATTTGTTGTACAAAGATAGCAAGAGTTAACTTGATAAAGTGTTACCTCGAAGAAGTTGGATCTTCCAAGAACATTGAAGCTTCGAAAGTTCGAAATAAGAAAAATTTGAAGTATTAGATGTTCGAAGTAAGTGAGAGTTAGAATGAGATACTGAGAATTTTTGTATAAATTTGAATCTTCGAAAGTTCGAAATAAAGATTAATTTGAATTTTAAATGTTTGGAGCTAGTAAGAGTAAGTAGGAAATACCGAGAATCTTCGAAGAAATTTGAATCTTCTAAGAAATTTGAATCTTTGTGAGTACGAAATAAAAAAACAAAGAAAGTTTTTGCTGTACGAAGATAGCAAGAGTTAACTTGATAAAGTGTTACCTCAAAGAAGTTGGATCTTCCAAGAACATTGAAGCTTCGAAAGTTCGAAATAAGAAAAATTTGAAGTATTAGATGTTCGAAGTAAAAGAGAGTTAGAATGGGAACTGAGAATTTTTGTATAAATTTGAATCTTCGAAAGTTCGAAAAAAAGACTAATTTGAATTTTAAATGTTTGAAGCTAGTAAGAGTAAGTAGGAAATACCGCGAATCTTCGAAGAAATTTGAATCTTCGAAGAAATTTGAATCTTCGTGAGTACCAGATAAAAAAACATAGAAAGTATTTGCTGTACGAAGATAGCAAGAGTTAACTTGATAAAGTGTTACCTCGAAGAAGTTGGATCTTCCAAGAACATTGAAGCTTCGAAAGTTCGAAATAAGAAAAATTTGAAGTATTAGATGTTCGAAGTAAGTGAGAGTTAGAATGAGATACTGAGAATTTTTGTATAAATTTGAATCTTCAAAAGTTCGAAATAAAGATAAATTTGAATTTTAAATGTTTGAAGCTAGTAAGAGTAAGTAGGAAATACCGCGAATCTTCGAAGAAATTTGAATCTTCGAAGAAATTTGAATCTTCGTAAGTACGAGATAAAAAAACATAGAAAGTATTTGCAGTACGAAGATAGCAAGAGTTAACTTGATAAAGTGTTACCTCGAAGAAGTTGGATCTTCCAAGAACATTGAAGCTTCGAAAGTTCGAAATAAGAAAAATTTGAAGTATTAGATGTTCGAAGTAAGTGAGAGTTAGAATGAGATACTGAGAATTTTTGTATAAATTTGAATCTTCAAAAGTTCGAAATAAAGATAAATTTGAATTTTAAATGTTTGAAGCTAGTAAGAGTAAGTAGGAAATACCGCGAATCTTCGAAGAAATTTTTATCTTCTAAGAAATTTGAATCTTTGTGAGTACGAAATAAAAAAACATAGAAAGTTTTTGCTGTACGAAGAAAGCAAGAGTTTACTTGATAAAGTGTTACCTCAAAGAAGTTGGATCTTCCAAGAACATTGAAGCTTCGAAAGTTCGAAATAACAAAAATTTGAAGTATTAGATGTTCGAAGTAAGTGAGAGTTAGAATGAGATACTGAGAATTTTTGTATTAATTTTGAATCTTCGAAAGTTGGAAATAAAGATAAATTTGAACTTTAAATGTTTGAAGCTAGTAAGAGTAAGTAGGAAATACCGAGAATCTTCGAAGAAATTTGAATCTTCTAAGAAATTTGAATCATCGAAGAAATTAAATCTTCGAAGAAATTTGAATCTTCGTGAGTACGAAATAAAAAAACATAGAAAGTATTTGTTGTACAAAGATAGCAAGAGTTAACTTGATAAAGTGTTACCTCGAAGAAGTTGGATCTTCCAAGAACATTGAAGCTTCGAAAGTTCGAAATAAGAAAAATTTGAAGTATTAGATGTTCGAAGTAAGTGAGAGTTAGAATGAGATACTGAGAATTTTTGTATAAATTTGAATCTTCGAAAGTTCGAAATAAAGATTAATTTGAATTTTAAATGTTTGGAGCTAGTAAGAGTAAGTAGGAAATACCGAGAATCTTCGAAGAAATTTGAATCTTCTAAGAAATTTGAATCTTCGTGAGTACCAGATAAAAAAACATAGAAAGTATTTGCTGTACGAAGATAGCAAGAGTTAACTTGATAAAGTGTTACCTCGAAGAAGTTGGATCTTCCAAGAACATTGAAGCTTCGAAAGTTCGAAATAAGAAAAATTTGAAGTATTAGATGTTCGAAGTAAGTGAGAGTTAGAATGAGATACTGAGAATTTTTGTATAAATTTGAATCTTCAAAAGTTCGAAATAAAGATAAATTTGAATTTTAAATGTTTGAAGCTAGTAAGAGTAAGTAGGAAATACCGCGAATCTTCGAAGAAATTTGAATCTTCGAAGAAATTTGAATCTTCGTAAGTACGAGATAAAAAAACATAGAAAGTATTTGCAGTACGAAGATAGCAAGAGTTAACTTGATAAAGTGTTACCTCGAAGAAGTTGGATCTTCCAAGAACATTTAGCTTCGAAAGTTCGAAATAAGAAAAATTTGAAGTATTAGATGTTCGAAGTAAGTGAGAGTTAGAATGAGATACTGAGAATTTTTGTATAAATTTGAATCTTCAAAAGTTCGAAATAAAGATAAATTTGAATTTTAAATGTTTGAAGCTAGTAAGAGTAAGTAGGAAATACCGCGAATCTTCGAAGAAATTTGAATCTTCGAAGAAATTTGAATCTTCGTGAGTACGAAATAAAAAAACATAGAAAGTATTTGCTGCACGAAGATAGCAAGAGTTAACTTGATAAAGTGTTACCTCGAAGAAGTTGGATCTTCCAAGAACATTGAAGCTTCGAAAGTTCGAAATAAGAAAAATTTGAAGTATTAGATGTTCGAAGTAAAAGAGAGTTAGAATGAGATACTGAGAATTTTTGTATAAATTTGAATCTTCGAAAGTTCGAAAAAAAGACTAATTTGAATTTTAAATGTTTGAAGCTAGTAAGAGTAAGTAGGAAATACCGCGAATCTTCGAAGAAATTTGAATCTTCGAAGAAATTTGAATCTTCGTGAGTACCAGATAAAAAAACATAGAAAGTATTTGCTGTACGAAGATAGCAAGAGTTAACTTGATAAAGTGTTACCTCGAAGAAGTTGGATCTTCCAAGAACATTGAAGCTTCGAAAGTTCGAAATAAGAAAAATTTGAAGTATTAGATGTTCGAAGTAAGTGAGAGTTAGAATGAGATACTGAGAATTTTTGTATAAATTTGAATCTTCAAAAGTTCGAAATAAAGATAAATTTGAATTTTAAATGTTTGAAGCTAGTAAGAGTAAGTAGGAAATACCGCGAATCTTCGAAGAAATTTGAATCTTCGAAGAAATTTGAATCTTCGTAAGTACGAGATAAAAAAACATAGAAAGTATTTGCAGTACGAAGATAGCAAGAGTTAACTTGATAAAGTGTTACCTCGAAGAAGTTGGATCTTCCAAGAACATTGAAGCTTCGAAAGTTCGAAATAAGAAAAATTTGAAGTATTAGATGTTCGAAGTAAGTGAGAGTTAGAATGAGATACTGAGAATTTTTGTATAAATTTGAATCTTCAAAAGTTCGAAATAAAGATAAATTTGAATTTTAAATGTTTGAAGCTAGTAAGAGTAAGTAGGAAATACCGCGAATCTTCGAAGAAATTTTTATCTTCTAAGAAATTTGAATCTTTGTGAGTACGAAATAAAAAAACATAGAAAGTTTTTGCTGTACGAAGAAAGCAAGAGTTTACTTGATAAAGTGTTACCTCAAAGAAGTTGGATCTTCCAAGAACATTGAAGCTTCGAAAGTTCGAAATAACAAAAATTTGAAGTATTAGATGTTCGAAGTAAGTGAGAGTTAGAATGAGATACTGAGAATTTTTGTATTAATTTTGAATCTTCGAAAGTTGGAAATAAAGATAAATTTGAATTTTAAATGTTTGAAGCTAGACGGAGTAAGTAGGAAATACCGAGAATCTTCGAAGAAATTTGAATCTTCTAAGAAATTTGAATCATCGAAGAAATTAAATCTTCGAAGAAATTTGAATCTTCGTGAGTACGAAATAAAAAAACATAGAAAGTATTTGTTGTACAAAGATAGCAAGAGTTAACTTGATAAAGTGTTACCTCGAAGAAGTTGGATCTTCCAAGAACATTGAAGCTTCGAAAGTTCGAAATAAGAAAAATTTGAAGTATTAGATGTTCGAAGTAAGTGAGAGTTAGAATGAGATACTGAGAATTTTTGTATAAATTTGAATCTTCGAAAGTTCGAAATAAAGATTAATTTGAATTTTAAATGTTTGGAGCTAGTAAGAGTAAGTAGGAAATACCGAGAATCTTCGAAGAAATTTGAATCTTCTAAGAAATTTGAATCTTTGTGAGTACGAAATAAAAAAACATAGAAAGTTTTTGCTGTACGAAGATAGCAAGAGTTAACTTGATAAAGTGTTACCTCAAAGAAGTTGGATCTTCCAAGAACATTGAAGCTTCGAAAGTTCGAAATAAGAAAAATTTGAAGTATTAGATGTTCGAAGTAAAAGAGAGTTAGAATGAGATACTGAGAATTTTTGTATAAATTTGAATCTTCAAAAGTTCGAAAAAAAGACTAATTTGAATTTTAAATGTTTGAAGCTAGTAAGAGTAAGTAGGAAATACCGCGAATCTTCGAAGAAATTTGAATATTCGTGAGTACGAAATAAAAAAACATAGAAAGTATTTTCTGTACGAAGATAGCAAGAGTTAACTTGATAAAGTGTTACCTCGAAGAAGTTGGATCTTACAAGAACATTTAAGCTTCGAAAGTTCGAAATAAGAAAAATTTGAAGTATTAGATGTTCGAAGTAAGTGAGAGTTAGAATGAGATACTGAGAATTTTGTATAAATTTGAATCTTCAAAAGTTCGAAATAAAGATAAATTTGAATTTTAAATGTTTGAAGCTAGTAAGAGTAAGTAGGAAATACCGCGAATCTTCGAAGAAATTTGAATCTTCGAAAAAATTTGAATCTTCGTGAGTACGAAATAAAAAAACATAGAAAGTATTTGCTGTACGAAGATAGCAAGAGTTAACTTGATAAAGTGTGACCTCGAAGAAGTTGGATCTTCCAAGAACATTGAAGCTTCGAAAGTTCGAAATAAGAAAAATTTGAAGTAATTGATGTTCGAAGTAAGTGAGAGTTAGAATGAGATACTGAGAATTTTTGTATAAATTTGAATCTTCAAAAGTTCGAAATAAAGATAAATTTGAATTTTAAATGTTTGAAGCTAGTAAGAGTAAGTAGGAAATACCGCGAATCTTCGAAGAAATTTGAATCTTCTAAGAAATTTGAATCATCGAAGAAATTAAATCTTCGAAGAAATTTGAATCTTCGTGAGTATGAAATAAAAAAACATAGAAAGTATTTGCTGTACGAAGATAGCAAGAGTTAACTTGATAAAGTGTTACCTCGAAGAAGTTGGATCTTACAAGAACATTTAGCTTCGAAAGTTCGAAATAAGAAAAATTTGAAGTATTAGATGTTCGAAGTAAGTGAGAGTTAGAATGAGATACTGAGAATTTTTGTATAAATTTGAATCTTCAAAAGTTCGAAATAAAGATAAATTTGAATTTTAAATGTTTGAAGCTAGTAAGAGTAAGTAGGAAATACCGCGAATCTTCGAAGAAATTTGAATCTTCGAAGAAATTTGAATCTTCGTGAGTACGAAATAAAAAAACATAGAAAGTATTTGCTGCACGAAGATAGCAAGAGTTAACTTGATAAAGTGTTACCTCGAAGAAGTTGGATCTTCCAAGAACATTGAAGCTTCGAAAGTTCGAAATAAGAAAAATTTGAAGTAATAGATGTTCGAAGTAAGTGAGAGTTAGAATGAGATACTGAGAATTTTTGTATAAATTTGAATCTTCAAAAGTTCGAAATAAAGATAAATTTGAATTTTAAATGTTTGAAGCTAGTAAGAGTAAGTAGGAAATACCGCGAATCTTCGAAGAAATTTGAATCTTCTAAGAAATTTGAATCATCGAAGAAATTAAATCTTCGAAGAAATTTGAATCTTCGTGAGTACGAAATAAAAAAACATAGAAAGTATTTGCTGCACGAAGATAGCAAGAGTTAACTTGATAAAGTGTTACCTCGAAGAAGTTGGATCTTCCAAGAACATTGAAGCTTCGAAAGTTCGAAATAAGAAAAATTTGAAGTAATAGATGTTCGAAGTAAGTGAGAGTTAGAATGAGATACTGAGAATTTTTGTATAAATTTGAATCTTCAAAAGTTCGAAATAAAGATAAATTTGAATTTTAAATGTTTGAAGCTAGTAAGAGTAAGTAGGAAATACCGCGAATCTTCGAAGAAATTTGAATCTTCTAAGAAATTTGAATCATCGAAGAAATTAAATCTTCGAAGAAATTTGAATCTTCGTGAGTACGAAATAAAAAAAACATAGAAAGTATTTGCTGTACGAAGATAGCAAGAGTTAACTTGATAAAGTGTTACCTCGAAGAAGTTGGATCTTCCAAGAACATTGAAGCTTCGAAAGTTCGAAATAAGAAAAATTTGAAGTATTAGATGTTCGAAGTAAGTGAGAGTTAGAATGAGATACTGAGAATTTTTGTATAAATTTGAATCTTCGAAAGTTCGAAATAAAGATAAATTTGAATTTGAAATGTTTGAAGCTAGTAAAGTAAGGAGGAAATACCGCGAATCTTCGAAGAAATTTGAATCTTCGAAGAAATTTGAATCATTGAAGAAATTAAATCTTCGAAGAAATTTGAATCTTCGTGAGTACGAAATAAAAAAACATAGAAAGTTTTTGCTGTACGAAGATAGCAAGAGTTAACTTGATAAAGTGTTACCTCAAAGAAGTTGGATCTTCCAAGAACATTAGAGCTTCGAAAGTTCGAAATAAGAAAAATTTGAAGTATTAGATGTTCGAAGTAAAAGAGAGTTAGAATGAGATACTGAGAATTTTTGTATAAATTTGAATCTTCAAAAGTTCGAAAAAAAGACTAATTTGAATTTTAAATGTTTGAAGCTAGTAAGAGTAAGTAGGAAATACCGCGAATCTTCGAAGAAATTTGAATCTTCGTGAGTACGAAATAAAAAAACATAGAAAGTATTTTCTGTACGAAGATAGCAAGAGTTAACTTGATAAAGTGTTACCTCGAAGAAGTTGGATCTTACAAGAACATTTAAGCTTCGAAAGTTCGAAATAAGAAAAATTTGAAGTATTAGATGTTCGAAGTAAGTGAGAGTTAGAATGAGATACTGAGAATTTTTGTATAAATTTGAATCTTCAAAAGTTCGAAATAAAGATAAATTTGAATTTTAAATGTTTGAAGCTAGTAAGAGTAAGTAGGAAATACCGCGAATCTTCGAAGAAATTTGAATCTTCGAAAAAATTTGAATCTTCGTGAGTACGAAATAAAAAAACATAGAAAGTATTTGCTGTACGAAGATAGCAAGAGTTAACTTGATAAAGTGTGACCTCGAAGAAGTTGGATCTTCCAAGAACATTGAAGCTTCGAAAGTTCGAAATAAGAAAAATTTGAAGTAATTGATGTTCGAAGTAAGTGAGAGTTAGAATGAGATACTGAGAATTTTTGTATAAATTTGAATCTTCAAAAGTTCGAAATAAAGATAAATTTGAATTTTAAATGTTTGAAGCTAGTAAGAGTAAGTAGGAAATACCGCGAATCTTCGAAGAAATTTGAATCTTCTAAGAAATTTGAATCATCGAAGAAATTAAATCTTCGAAGAAATTTGAATCTTCGTGAGTATGAAATAAAAAAACATAGAAAGTATTTGCTGTACGAAGATAGCAAGAGTTAACTTGATAAAGTGTTACCTCGAAGAAGTTGGATCTTACAAGAACATTTAGCTTCGAAAGTTCGAAATAAGAAAAATTTGAAGTATTAGATGTTCGAAGTAAGTGAGAGTTAGAATGAGATACTGAGAATTTTTGTATAAATTTGAATCTTCAAAAGTTCGAAATAAAGATAAATTTGAATTTTAAATGTTTGAAGCTAGTAAGAGTAAGTAGGAAATACCGCGAATCTTCGAAGAAATTTGAATCTTCGAAGAAATTTGAATCTTCGTGAGTACGAAATAAAAAAACATAGAAAGTATTTGCTGCACGAAGATAGCAAGAGTTAACTTGATAAAGTGTTACCTCGAAGAAGTTGGATCTTCCAAGAACATTGAAGCTTCGAAAGTTCGAAATAAGAAAAATTTGAAGTAATAGATGTTCGAAGTAAGTGAGAGTTAGAATGAGATACTGAGAATTTTTGTATAAATTTGAATCTTCAAAAGTTCGAAATAAAGATAAATTTGAATTTTAAATGTTTGAAGCTAGTAAGAGTAAGTAGGAAATACCGCGAATCTTCGAAGAAATTTGAATCTTCTAAGAAATTTGAATCATCGAAGAAATTAAATCTTCGAAGAAATTTGAATCTTCGTGAGTACGAAATAAAAAAACATAGAAAGTATTTGCTGTACGAAGATAGCAAGAGTTAACTTGATAAAGTGTTACCTCGAAGAAGTTGGATCTTCCAAGAACATTGAAGCTTCGAAAGTTCGAAATAAGAAAAATTTGAAGTATTAGATGTTCGAAGTAAGTGAGAGTTAGAATGAGATACTGAGAATTTTTGTATAAATTTGAATCTTCGAAAGTTCGAAATAAAGATAAATTTGAATTTGAAATGTTTGAAGCTAGTAAAGTAAGGAGGAAATACCGCGAATCTTCGAAGAAATTTGAATCTTCGAAGAAATTTGAATCATTGAAGAAATTAAATCTTCGAAGAAATTTGAATCTTCGTGAGTACGAAATAAAAAAACATAGAAAGTATTTGCTGTACGAAGATAGCAAGAGTTAACTTGATAAAGTGTTACCTCGAAGAAGTTGGATCTTACAAGAACATTTAAGCTTCGAAAGTTCGAAATAAGAAAAATTTGAAGTATTAGATGTTCGAAGTAAGTGAGAGTTAGAATGAGATACTGAGAATTTTTGTATAAATTTGAATCTTCAAAAGTTCGAAATAAAGATAAATTTGAATTTTAAATGTTTGAAGCTAGTAAGAGTAAGTAGGAAATACCGCGAATCTTCGAAGAAATTTGAATCTTCGAAGAAATTTGAATCTTCGTGAGTACGAAATAAAAAAACATAGAAAGTTTTTGCTGTACCAAGATAGCAAGAGTTAACTTGATAAAGTGTGACCTCGAAGAAGTTGGATCTTCCAAGAACATTGAAGCTTTGAAAGTTCGAAATAAGAAAAATTTGAAGTATTAGATGTTCGAAGTAAGTGAGAGTTAGAATGAGATACTGAGAATTTTTGTATAAATTTGAATCTTCGAAAGTTCGAAATAAAGATAAATTTGAATTTGAAATGTTTGAAGCTAGTAAAGTAAGGAAGAAATACCGCGAATCTTCGAAGAAATTTGAATCTTCGAAGAAATTTGAATCATTTAAGAAATTAAATCTTCGAAGAAATTTGAATCTTCGTGAGTACGAAATAAAAAAACATAGAAAGTATTTGCTGTACGAAGATAGCAAGAGTTAACTTGATAAAGTGTTACCTCGAAGAAGTTGGATCTTACAAGAACATTTAAGCTTCGAAAGTTCGAAATAAGAAAAATTTGAAGTATTAGATGTTCGAAGTAAGTGAGAGTTAGAATGAGATACTGAGAATTTTTGTATAAATTTGAATCTTCGAAAGTTCGAAATAAAGATAAATTTGAATTTGAAATGTTTGAAGCTAGTAAAGTAAGGAGGAAATACCGCGAATCTTCGAAGAAATTTGAATCTTCGAAGAAATTTGAATCATTGAAGAAATTAAATCTTCGAAGAAATTTGAATCTTCGTGAGTACGAAATAAAAAAACATAGAAAGTATTTGCTGTACGAAGATAGCAAGAGTTAACTTGATAAAGTGTTACCTCGAAGAAGTTGGATCTTCCAAGAACATTGAAGCTTCGAAAGTTCGAAATAAGAAAAATTTGAAGTATTAGATGTTCGAAGTAAGTGAGAGTTAGAATGAGATACTGAGAATTTTTGTATAAATTTGAATCTTCGAAAGTTCGAAATAAAGATAAATTTGAATTTTAAATGTTTGAAGATAGTAAGAGTAAGTAGGAAATACCACGAATCTTCGAAGAAATTTGAATCTTCGTGAGTACGAAATAAAAAAACATAGAAAGTATTTGCTGTACGAAGATAGCAAGAGTTAACTTGATAAAGTGTTACCTCGAAGAAGTTGGATCTTACAAGAACATTTAGCTTCGAAAGTTCGAAATAAGAAAAATTTGAAGTATTAGATGTTCGAAGTAAGTGAGAGTTAGAATGAGATACTGAGAATTTTGTATAAATTTGAATCTTCGAAAGTTCGAAATAAGGATAAATTTGAATTTGAAATGTTTGAAGCTAGTAAAGTAAGGAGGAAATACCGCGAATCTTCGAAGAAATTTGAATCATTGAAGAAATTAAATCTTCGAAGAAATTTGAATCTTCGTGAGTACGAAATAAAAAAACATAGAAAGTATTTGCTGTACGAAGATAGCAAGAGTTAACTTGATAAAGTGTTACCTCGAAGAAGTTGGATCTTACAAGAACATTTAAGCTTCGAAAGTTCGAAATAAGAAAAATTTGAAGTATTAGATGTTCGAAGTAAGTGAGAGTTAGAATGATATACTGAGAATTTTTGTATAAATTTGAATCTTCAAAAGTTCGAAATAAAGATAAATTTGAATTTTAAATGTTTGAAGCTAGTAAGAGTAAGTAGGAAATACCGCGAATCTTCGAAGAAATTTGAATCTTCGAAGAAATTTGAATCTTCGTGAGTACGAAATAAAAAAACATAGAAAGTATTTGCTGTACGAAGATAGCAAGAGTTAACTTGATAAAGTGTTACCTCGAAGAAGTTGGATCTTACAAGAACATTTAAGCTTCGAAAGTTCGAAATAAGAAAAATTTGAAGTATTAGATGTTCGAAGTAAGTGAGAGTTAGAATGAGATACTGAGAATTTTTGTATAAATTTGAATCTTCGAAAGTTCGAAATAAAGATAAATTTGAATTTGAAATGTTTGAAGCTAGTAAAGTAAGGAGGAAATACCGCGAATCTTCGAAGAAATTTGAATCTTCGAAGAAATTTGAATCATTGAAGAATTAAATCTTCGAAGAAATTTGAATCTTCGTGAGTACGAAATAAAAAAACATAGAAAGTATTTGCTGTACGAAGATAGCAAGAGTTAACTTGATAAAGTGTTACCTCGAAGAAGTTGGATCTTACAAGAACAGTTAGCTTCGAAAGTTCGAAATAAGAAAAATTTGAAGTATTAGATGTTCGAAGTAAGTGAGAGTTAGAATGAGATACTGAGAATTTTTGTATAAATTTGAATCTTCAAAAGTTCGAAATAAAGATAAATTTGAATTTTAAATGTTGAAGATAGTAAGAGTAAGTAGGAAATACCGCGAATCTTCGAAGAAATTTGAATCTTCGTGAGTACGAAATAAAAAAACATAGAAAGTATTTGCTGCACGAAGATAGCAAGAGTTAACTTGATAAAGTGTTACCTCGAAGAAGTTGGATCTTCCAAGAACATTGAAGCTTCGAAAGTTCGAAATAAGAAAAATTTGAAGTAATAGATGTTCGAAGTAAGTGAGAGTTAGAATGAGATACTGAGAATTTTTGTATAAATTTGAATCTTCAAAAGTTCGAAATAAAGATAAATTTGAATTTTAAATGTTTGAAGCTAGTAAGAGTAAGTAGGAAATACCGCGAATCTTCGAAGAAATTTGAATCTTCTAAGAAATTTGAATCATCGAAGAAATTAAATCTTCGAAGAAATTTGAATCTTCGTGAGTACGAAATAAAAAAACATAGAAAGTATTTGCTGTACGAAGATAGCAAGAGTTAACTTGATAAAGTGTTACCTCGAAGAAGTTGGATCTTACAAGAACATTTAAGCTTCGAAAGTTCGAAATAAGAAAAATTTGAAGTATTAGATGTTCGAAGTAAGTGAGAGTTAGAATGAGATACTGAGAATTTTTGTATAAATTTGAATCTTCAAAAGTTCGAAATAAAGATAAATTTGAATTTTAAATGTTTGAAGCTAGTAAGAGTAAGTAGGAAATACCGCGAATCTTCGAAGAAATTTGAATCTTCGAAGAAATTTGAATCTTCGTGAGTACGAAATAAAAAAACATAGAAAGTATTTGCTGCACGAAGATAGCAAGAGTTAACTTGATAAAGTGTTACCTCGAAGAAGTTGGATCTTACAAGAACATTTAAGCTTCGAAAGTTCGAAATAAGAAAAATTTGAAGTATTAGATGTTCGAAGTAAGTGAGAGTTAGAATGAGATACTGAGAATTTTTGTATAAATTTGAATCTTCGAAAGTCCGAAATAAAGATAAATTTGAATTTGAAATGTTTGAAGCTAGTAAAGTAAGGAGGAAACACCGCGAATCTTCGAAGAAATTTGAATCATTGAAGAAATTAAATCTTCGAAGAAATTTGAATCTTCGTGAGTACGAAATAAAAAAACATAGAAAGTATTTGCTGTACGAAGATAGCAAGAGTTAACTTGATAAAGTGTTACCTCGAAGAAGTTGGATCTTACAAGAACATTTAAGCTTCGAAAGTTCGAAATAAGAAAAATTTGAAGTATTAGATGTTCGAAGTAAGTCAGAGTTAGAATGAGATACTGAGAATTTTTGTATAAATTTGAATCTTCAAAAGTTCGAAATAAAGATAAATTTGAATTTTAAATGTTTGAAGCTAGTAAGAGTAAGTAGGAAATACCGCGAATCTTCGAAGAAATTTGAATCTTCTAAGAAATTTGAATCATCGAAGAAATTAAATCTTCGAAGAAATTTGAATCTTCGTGAGTACGAAATAAAAAAACATAGAAAGTATTTGCTGTACGAAGATAGCAAACGTTAACTTGATAAAGTGTTACCTCGAAGAAGTTGGATCTTCCAAGAACATTGAAGCTTCGAAAGTTCGAAATAAGAAAAATTTGAAGTATTAGATGTTCGAAGTAAGTGAGAGTTAGAATGAGATACTGAGAATTTTTGTATAAATTTGAATCTTCAAAAGTTCGAAATAAAGATAAATTTGAATTTTAAATGTTTGAAGCTAGTAAGAGTAAGTAGGAAATACCGCGAATCTTCGAAGAAATTTGAATCTTCGAAGAAATTTGAATCTTCGTGAGTACGAAATAAAAAAACATAGAAAGTATTTTCTGTACCAAGATAGCAAGAGTTAACTTGATAAAGTGTTACCTCGAAGAAGTTGGATCTTCCAAGAACATTGAAGCTTCGAAAGTTCGAAATAAGAAAAATTTGAAGTATTAGATGTTCGAAGTAAGTGAGAGTTAGAATGAGATACTGAGAATTTTTGTATAAATTTGAATCTTCGAAAGTTCGAAATAAAGATAAATTTGAATTTGAAATGTTTGAAGCTAGTAAAGTAAGGAGGAAACACCGCGAATCTTCGAAGAAATTTGAATCTTCGAAGAAATTTGAATCATTGAAGAAATTAAATCTTCGAAGAAATTTGAATCTTCGTGAGTACGAAATAAAAAAACATAGAAAGTATTTGCTGTACGAAGATAGCAAGAGTTAACTTGATAAAGTGTTACCTCGAAGAAGTTGGATCTTACAAGAACATTTAAGCTTCGAAAGTTCGAAATAAGAAAAATTTGAAGTATTAGATGTTCGAAGTAAGTCAGAGTTAGAATGAGATACTGAGAATTTTTGTATAAATTTGAATCTTCAAAAGTTCGAAATAAAGATAAATTTGAATTTTAAATGTTTGAAGCTAGTAAGAGTAAGTAGGAAATACCGCGAATCTTCGAAGAAATTTGAATCTTCTAAGAAATTCGAATCATCGAAGAAATTAAATCTTCGAAGAAATTTGAATCTTCGTGAGTACGAAATAAAAAAACAAAGAAAGTATTTGCTGTACGAAGATAGCAAGAGTTAACTTGATAAAGTGTTACCTCGAAGAAGTTGGATCTTCCAAGAACATTGAAGCTTCGAAAGTTCGAAATAAGAAAAATTTGAAGTATTAGATGTTCGAAGTAAGTGAGAGTTAGAATGAGATACTGAGAATTTTTGTATAAATTTGAATCTTCGAAAGTTCGAAATAAAGATAAATTTGAATTTGAAATGTTTGAAGCTAGTAAAGTAAGGAGGAAATACCGCGAATCTTCGAAGAAATTTGAATCATTGAAGAAATTAAATCTTCGAAGAAATTTGAATCTTCGTGAGTACGAAATAAAAAAACATAGAAAGTATTTGCTGTACGAAGATAGCAAGAGTTAACTTGATAAAGTGTTAACTCGAAGAAGTTGGATCTTACAAGAACATTTAAGCTTCGAAAGTTCGAAATAAGAAAAATTTGAAGTATTAGATGTTCGAAGTAAGTGAGAGTTAGAATGAGATACTGAGAATTTTTGTATAAATTTGAATCTTCAAAAGTTCGAAATAAAGATAAATTTGAATTTTAAATGTTTGAAGCTAGTAAGAGTAAGTAGGAAATACCGCGAATCTTCGAAGAAATTTGAATCTTCTAAGAAATTTGAATCATCGAAGAAATTAAATCTTCGAAGAAATTTGAATCTTCGTGAGTACGAAATAAAAAAACATAGAAAGTATTTGCTGTACGAAGATAGCAAGAGTTAACTTGATAAAGTGTTACCTCGAAGAAGTTGGATCTTCCAAGAACATTGAAGCTTCGAAAGTTCGAAATAAGAAAAATTTGAAGTATTAGATGTTCGAAGTTAGTGAGAGTTAGAATGAGATACTGAGAATTTTTGTATAAATTTGAATCTTCAAAAGTTCGAAATAAAGATAAATTTGAATTTTAAATGTTTGAAGCTAGTAAGAGTAAGTAGGAAATACCGCGAATCTTCGAAGAAATTTGAATCTTCTAAGAAATTTGAATCATAGAAGAAATTAAATCTTCGAAGAAATTTGAATCTTCGTGAGTACGAAATAAAAAACCATAGAAAGTATTTGCTGTACGAAGATAGCAAGAGTTAACTTGATAAAGTGTTACCTCGAAGAAGTTGGATCTTACAAGAACATTTAAGCTTCGAAAGTTCGAAATAAGAAAAATTTGAAGTATTAGATGTTCGAAGTAAGTGAGAGTTAGAATGAGATACTGAGAATTTTTGTATAAATTTGAATCTTTAAAAGTTCGAAATAAAGATAAATTTGAATTTTAAATGTTTGAAGCTAGTAAGAGTAAGTAGGAAATACCGCGAATCTTCAAAGAAATTTGAATCTTCGAAGAAATTTGAATCTTCGTGAGTACGAAATAAAAAAACATAGAAAGTATTTGCTGTACGAAGATAGCAAGAGTTTACTTGATAAAGTGTTACCTCGAAGAAGTTGGATCTTCCAAGAACATTGAAGCTTCGAAAGTTCGAAATAAGAAAAATTTGAAGTATTAGATGTTCGAAGTTAGTGAGAGTTAGAATGAGATACTGAGAATTTTTGTATAAATTTGAATCTTCAAAAGTTCGAAATAAAGATAAATTTGGATTTTAAATGTTTGAAGCTAGTAAGAGTAAGTAGGAAATACCGCGAATATTCGAAGAAATTTGAATCTTCTAAGAAATTTGAATCATCGAAGAAATTAAATCTTCGAAGAAATTTGAATCTTCGTGAGTACGAAATAAAAAAACATAGAAAGTATTTGCTGTACGAAGATAGCAAGAGTTAACTTGATAAAGTGTTACCTCGAAGAAGTTGGATCTTACAAGAACATTTAAGCTTCGAAAGTTCGAAATAAGAAAAATTTGAAGTATTAGATGTTCGAAGTTAGTGAGAGTTAGAATGAGATACTGAGAATTTTTGTATAATTTGAATCTTCAAAAGTTCGAAATAAAGATAAATTTGAATTTTAAATGTTTGAAGCTAGTAAGAGTAAGTAGGAAATACCGCGAATCTTCGAAGAAATTTGAATCTTCTAAGAAATTTGAATCATCGAAGAAATTAAATCTTCGAAGAAATTTGAATCTTCGTGAGTACGAAATAAAAAAACATAGAAAGTATTTGCTGTACGAAGATAGCAAGAGTTAACTTGATAAAGTGTTACCTCGAAGAAGTTGGATCTTCCAAGAACATTGAAGCTTCGAAAGTTCGAAATAAGAAAAATTTGAAGTATTAGATGTTCGAAGTTAGTGAGAGTTAGAATGAGATACTGAGAATTTTTGTATAAATTTGAATCTTCAAAAGTTCGAAATAAAGATAAATTTGAATTTTAAATGTTTGAAGCTAGTAAGAGTAAGTAGGAAATACCGCGAATATTCGAAGAAATTTGAATCTTCTAAGAAATTTGAATCATCGAAGAAATTAAATCTTCGAAGAAATTTGAATCTTCGTGAGTACGAAATAAAAAAACATAGAAAGTATTTGCTGTACGAAGATAGCAAGAGTTAACTTGATAAAGTGTTACCTCGAAGAAGTTGTATCTTACAAGAACATTTAAGCTTCGAAAGTTCGAAATAAGAAAAATTTGAAGTATTAGATGTTCGAAGTTAGTGAGAGTTAGAATGAGATACTGAGAATTTTTGTATAAATTTGAATCTTCAAAAGTTCGAAATAAAGATAAATTTGAATTTTAAATGTTTGAAGCTAGTAAGAGTAAGTAGGAAATACCGCGAATCTTCGAAGAAATTTGAATCTTCTAAGAAATTTGAATCATCGAAGAAATTAAATCTTCGAAGAAATTTGAATCTTCGTGAGTACGAAATAAATAAACATAGAAAGTATTTGCTGTACGAAGATAGCAAGAGTTAACTTGATAAAGTGTTACCTCGAAGAATTTGGATCTTCCAAGAACATTGAAGCTTCGAAAGTTCGAAATAAGAAAAATTTGAAGTATTAGATGTTCGAAGTTAGTGAGAGTTAGAATGAGATACTGAGAATTTTTGTATAAATTTGAATCTTCAAAAGTTCGAAATAAAGATAAATTTGAATTTTAAATGTTTGAAGCTAGTAAGAGTAAGTAGGAAATACCGCGAATATTCGAAGAAATTTGAATCTTCTAAGAAATTTGAATCATCGAAGAAATTAAATCTTCGAAGAAATTTGAATCTTCGTGAGTACGAAATAAAAAAACATAGAAAGTATTTGCTGTACGAAGAAAGCAAGAGTTAACTTGATAAAGTGTTACCTCGAAGAAGTTGGATCTTCCAAGAACATTGAAGCTTCGAAATTTCGAAATAAGAAAAATTTGAAGTATTAGATGTTCGAAGTAAGTGAGAGTTAGAATGAGATACTGAGAATTTTTGTATAAATTTGAATCTTTAAAAGTTCGAAATAAAGATAAATTTGAATTTTAAATGTTTGAAGCTAGTAAGAGTAAGTAGGAAATACCGCGAATCTTCGAAGAAATTTGAATCTACGAAGAAATTTGAATCTTCGTGAGTACGAAATAAAAAAACATAGAAAGTATTTGATGTACGAAGATAGCAAGAGTTAACTTGATAAAGTGTTATCTCGAAGAAGTTGGATCTTCCAAGAACATTGAAGCTTCGAAAGTTCGAAATAAGAAAAATTTGAAGTATTAGATGTTCGAAGTAAGTGAGAGTTAGAATGAGATACTGAGAATTTTTGTATAAATTTGAATCTTCAAAAGTTCGAAATAAAGATAATTTGAATTTTAAATGTTTGAAGCTAGAAAGAGTAAGTAGGAAATACCGCGAATCTTCGAATAAATTTGAATCTTCGAAGAAATTTGAATCTTCGTGAGTACGAAATAAAAAAACATAGAAAGTATTTGCTGTACGAAGATAGCAAGAGTTAACTTGATAAAGTGTTACCTCGAAGAAGTTGGATCTTCCAAGAACATTGAAGCTTCGAAAGTTCGAAATAAGAAAAATTTGAAGTAATAGATGTTCGAAGTAAGTGAGAGTTAGAATGAGATACTGAGAATTTTTGTATAAATTTGAATCTTCAAAAGTTCGAAATAAAGATAAAATTGAATTTTAAATGTTTGAAGCTAGTAAGAGTAAGTAGGAAATACCGCGAATCTTCGAAGAAATTTGAATCTTCTAAGAAATTTGAATCATCGAAGAAATTTGAATCTTCGAAGAAATTTGAATCTTCGTGAGTACGAAATAAAAAACATAGAAAGTATTTGCTGTACGAAGATAGCAAGAGTTAACTTGATAAAGTGTTACCTCGAAGAAGTTGGATCTTCCAAGAACATTGAAGCTTCGAAAGTTCGAAATAAGAAAAATTTGAAGTAATAGATGTTCGAAGTAAGTGAGAGTTAGAATGAGATACTGAGAATTTTTGTATAAATTTGAATCTTCAAAAGTTCGAAATAAAGATAAATTTGAATTTTAAATGTATGAAGCTAGTAAGAGTAAGTAGGAAATACCGCGAATCTTCGAAGAAATTTGAATCTTCTGAGAAATTTGAATCATCGAAGAAATTAAATCTTCGAAGAAATTTGAATCTTCGTGAGTACGAAATAAAAAACCATAGAAAGTATTTGCTGTACGAAGATAGCAAGAGTTAACTTGATAAAGTGTTACCTCGAGAAGTTGGATCTAACAAGAACATTTAAGCTTCGAAAGTTCGAAATAAGAAAAATTTGAAGTATTAGATGTTCGAAGTAAGTGAGAGTTAGAATGAGATACTGAGAATTTTTGTATAAATTTGAATCTTTAAAAGTTCGAAATAAAGATAAATTTGAATTTTAAATGTTTGAAGCTAGTAAGAGTAAGTAGGAAATACCGCGAATCTTCGAAGAAATTTGAATCTTCGAAGAAATTTGAATCTTCGTGAGTACGAAATAAAAAAACATAGAAAGTATTTGCTGCACGAAGATTGCAAGAGTTAACTTGATAAAGTGTTACCTCGAAGAGGTTGGATCTTCCAAGAACATTGAAGCTTCGAAAGTTCGAAATAAGAAAAATTTGAAGTATTAGATGTTCGAAGTAAGTGAGAGTTAGAATGAGATACTGAGAATTTTTGTATAAATTTGAATCTTCAAAAGTTCGAAATAAAGATAAATTTGAATTTTAAATGTTTGAAGCTAGAAAGAGTAAGTAGGAAATACCGCGAATCTTCGAATAAATTTGAATCTTCGAAGAAATTTGAATCTTCGTGAGTACGAAATAAAAAAACATAGAAAGTATTTGCTGTACGAAGATAGCAAGAGTTAACTTGATAAAGTGTTACCTCGAAGAAGTTGGATCTTACAAGAACATTTAAGCTTCGAAAGTTCGAAATAAGAAAAATTTGAAGTATTAGATGTTCGAAGTTAGTGAGAGTTAGAATGAGATACTGAGAATTTTTGTATAAATTTGAATCTTCAAAAGTTCGAAATAAAGATAAATTTGAATTTTAAATGTTTGAAGCTAGTAAGAGTAAGTAGGAAATACCGCGAATCTTCGAATAAATTTGAATCTTCGAAGAAATTTGAATCTTCGTGAGTACGAAATAAAAAAACATAGAAAGTATTTGCTGTACGAAGATAGCAAGAGTTAACTTGATAAAGTGTTACCTCGAAGAAGTTGGATCTTACAAGAACATTTAAGCTTCGAAAGTTCGAAATAAGAAAAATTTGAAGTATTAGATGTTCGAAGTTAGTGAGAGTTAGAATGAGATACTGAGAATTTTTGTATAAATTTGAATCTTCAAAAGTTCGAAATAAAGATAAATTTGAATATTAAATGTTTGAAGCTAGTAAGAGTAAGTAGGAAATACCGCGAATCTTCGAAGAAATTTGAATCTTCTAAGAAATTTGAATCATCGAAGAAATTAAATCTTCGAAGAAATTTGAATCTTCGTGAGTACGAAATAAAAAAACATAGAAAGTATTTGCTGTACGAAGATAGCAAGAGTTAACTTGATAAAGTGTTACCTCGAAGAAGTTGGATCTTCCAAGAACATTGAAGCTTCGAAAGTTCGAAATAAGAAAAATTTGAAGTATTAGATGTTCGAAGTTAGTGAAAGTTAGAATGAGATACTGAGAATTTTTGTATAAATTTGAATCTTCAAAAGTTCGAAATAAAGATAAATTTGAATTTTAAATGTTTTAAGCTAGAAAGAGTAAGGAGGAAATACCGCGAATCTTCGAATAAATTTGAATCTTCGAAGAAATTTGAATCTTCGTGAGTACGAAATAAAAAAACATAGAAAGTATTTGCTGCACGAAGATAGCAAGAGTTAACTTGATAAAGTTTTACCTCGAAGAAGTTGGATCTTCCAAGAACATTGAAGCTTCGAAAGTTCGAAATAAGAAAAATTTGAAGTATTAGATGTTCGAAGTAAGTGAGAGTTAGAATGAGATACTGAGAATTTTTGTATAAATTTCAATCTTCAAAAGTTCGAAATAAAGATAAATTTGAATTTTAAATGTTTGAAGATAGTAAGAGTAAGTAGGAAATACCACGAATCTTCGAAGAAATTTGAATCTTCGTGAGTACGAAATAAAAAAACATAGAAAGTATTTGCTGTACGAAGATAGCAAGAGTTAACTTGATAAAGTGTTACCTCGAAGAAGTTGGATCTTACAAGAACATTTAGCTTCGAAAGTTCGAAATAAGAAAAATTTGAAGTATTAGATGTTCGAAGTAAGTGAGAGTTAGAATGAGATACTGAGAATTTTTGTATAAATTTCAATCTTCAAAAGTTCGAAATAAAGATAAATTTGAATTTTAAATGTTTGAAGATAGTAAGAGTAAGTAGGAAATACCACGAATCTTCGAAGAAATTTGAATCTTCGTGAGTACGAAATAAAAAAACATAGAAAGTATTTGCTGTACGAAGATAGCAAGAGTTAACTTGATAAAGTGTTACCTCGAAGAAGTTGGATCTTACAAGAACATTTAGCTTCGAAAGTTCGAAATAAGAAAAATTTGAAGTAATAGATGTTCGAAGTAAGTGAGAGTTAGAATGAGATACTGAGAATTTTTGTATAAATTTGAATCTTCAAAAGTTCGAAATAAAGATAAATTTGAATTTTAAATGTTTGAAGCTAGTAAGAGTAAGTAGGAAATACCGCGAATCTTCGAAGAAATTTGAATCTTCTAAAAAATTTGAATCATCGAAGAAATTAAATCTTCGAAGAAATTTGAATCTTCGTGAGTACGAAATAAAAAAACATAGAAAGTATTTGCTGTACGAAGATAGCAAGAGTTAACTTGATAAAGTGTTACCTCGAAGAAGTTGGATCTTCCAAGAACATTGAAGCTTCGAAAGTTCGAAATAAGAAAAATTTGAAGTATTAGATGTTCGAAGTTAGTGAGAGTTAGAATGAGATACTGAGAATTTTTGTATAAATTTGAATCTTCAAAAGTTCGAAATAAAGATAAATTTGAATTTTAAATGTTTTAAGCTAGAAAGAGTAAGTAGGAAATACCGCGAATCTTCGAATAAATTTGAATCTTCGAAGAAATTTGAATCTTCGTGAGTACGAAATAAAAAAACATAGAAAGTATTTGCTGTACGAAGATAGCAAGAGTTAACTTGATAAAGTGTTACCTCGAAGAAGTTGGATCTTCCAAGAACATTGAAGCTTCGAAAGTTCGAAATAAGAAAAATTTGAAGTATTAGATGTTCGAAGTTAGTGAGAGTTAGAATGAGATACTGAGAATTTTTGTATAAATTTGAATCTTCAAAAGTTCGAAATAAAGATAAATTTGAATTTTAAATGTTTTAAGCTAGAAAGAGTAAGTAGGAAATACCGCGAATCTTCGAATAAATTTGAATCTTCGAAGAAATTTGAATCTTCGTGAGTACGAAATAAAAAAACATAGAAAGTATTTGCTGCACGAAGATAGCAAGAGTTAACTTGATAAAGTGTTACCTCGAAGAAGTTGGATCTTCCAAGAACATTGAAGCTTCGAAAGTTCGAAATAAGAAAAATTTGAAGTAAAAGATGTTCGAAGTAAGTGAGAGTTAGAATGAGATACTGAGAATTTTTGTATAAATTTGAATCTTCAAAAGTTCGAAATAAAGATAAAATTGAATTTTAAATGTTTGAAGCTAGTAAGAGTAAGTAGGAAATACCGCGAATCTTCGAAGAAATTTGAATCTTCTAAGAAATTTGAATCATCGAAGAAATTTGAATCTTCGAAGAAATTTGAATCTTCGTGAGTACGAAATAAAAAAACATAGAAAGTATTTGCTGTACGAAGATAGCAAGAGTTAACTTGATAAAGTGTTACCTCGAAGAAGTTGGATCTTCCAAGAACATTGAAGCTTCGAAAGTTCGAAATAAGAAAAATTTGAAGTATTAGATGTTCGAAGTTAGTGAGAGTTAGAATGAGATACTGAGAATTTTTGTATAAATTTGAATCTTCAAAAGTTCGAAATAAAGATAAATTTGAATTTTAAATGTTTTAAGCTAGAAAGAGTAAGTAGGAAATACCGCGAATCTTCGAATAAATTTGAATCTTCGAAGAAATTTGAATCTTCGTGAGGACGAAATAAAAAAACATAGAAAGTATTTGCTGCACGAAGATAGCAAGAGTTAACTTGATAAAGTGTTACCTCGAAGAAGTTGGATCTTCCAAGAACATTGAAGCTTCGAAAGTTCGAAATAAGAAAAATTTGAAGTAATAGATGTTCGAAGTAAGTGAGAGTTAGAATGAGATACTGAGAATTTTTGTATAAATTTGAATCTTCAAAAGTTCGAAATAAAGATAAAATTGAATTTTAAATGTTTGAAGCTAGTAAGAGTAAGTAGGAAATACCGCGAATCTTCGAAGAAATTTGAATCTTCTAAGAAATTTGAATCATCGAAGAAATTAAATCTTCGAAGAAATTTGAATCTTCGTGAGTACGAAATAAAAAAACATAGAAAGTATTTGCTGTACGAAGATAGCAAGAGTTAACTTGATAAAGTGTTACCTCGAAGAAGTTGGATCTTCCAAGAACATTGAAGCTTCGAAAGTTCGAAATAAGAAAAATTTGAAGTATTAGATGTTCGAAGTTAGTGAGAGTTAGAATGAGATACTGAGAATTTTTGTATAAATTTGAATCTTCAAAAGTTCGAAATAAAGGTAAATTTGAATTTTAAATGTTTTAAGCTAGAAAGAGTAAGTAGGAAATACCGCGAATCTTCGAATAAATTTGAATCTTCGAAGAAATTTGAATCTTCGTGAGTACGAAATAAAAAAACATAGAAAGTATTTGCTGTACGAAGATAGCAAGAGTTAACTTGATAAAGTGTTACCTCGAAGAAGTTGGATCTTCCAAGAACATTGAAGCTTCGAAAGTTCGAAATAAGAAAAATTTGAAGTATTAGATGTTCGAAGTTAGTGAGAGTTAGAATGAGATACTGAGAATTTTTGTATAAATTTGAATCTTCAAAAGTTCGAAATAAAGATAAATTTGAATTTTAAATGTTTGAAGCTAGTAAGAGTAAGTAGGAAATACCGCGAATCTTCGAAGAAATTTGAATCTTCTAAGAAATTTGAATCATCGAAGAAATTAAATCTTCGAAGAAATTTGAATCTTCGTGAGTACGAAATAAAAAAACATAGAAAGTATTTGCTGTACGAAGATAGCAAGAGTTAACTTGATAAAGTGTTACCTCGAAGAATTTGGATCTTCCAAGAACATTGAAGCTTCGAAAGTTCGAAATAAGAAAAATTTGAAGTATTAGATGTTCGAAGTTAGTGAGAGTTAGAATGAGATACTGAGAATTTTTGTATAAATTTGAATCTTCAAAAGTTCGAAATAAAGATAAATTTGAATTTTAAATGTTTTAAGCTAGAAAGAGTAAGTAGGAAATACCGCGAATCTTCGAATAAATTTGAATCTTCGAGGAAATTTGAATCTTCGTGAGTACGAAATAAAAAAACATAGAAAGTATTTGCTGCACGAAGATAGCAAGAGTTAACTTGATAAAGTGTTACCTCGAAGAAGTTGGATCTTCCAAGAACATTGAAGCTTCGAAAGTTCGAAATAAGAAAAATTTGAAGTAATAGATGTTCGAAGTAAGTGAGAGTTAGAATGAGATACTGAGAATTTTTGTATAAATTTGAATCTTCAAAAGTTCGAAATAAAGATAAAATTGAATTTTAAATGTTTGAAGCTAGTAAGAGTAAGTAGGAAATACCGCGAATCTTCGAAGAAATTTGAATCTTCTAAGAAATTTGAATCATCGAAGAAATTAAATCTTCGAAGGAATTCGAATCTTCGTGAGTACGAAATAAAAAAACATAGAAAGTATTTGCTGTACGAAGATAGCAAGAGTTAACTTGATAAAGTGTTACCTCGAAGAAGTTGGATCTTCCAAGAACATTGAAGCTTCGAAAGTTCGAAATAAGAAAAATTTGAAGTATTAGATGTTCGAAGTTAGTGAGAGTAAGAATGAGATACTGAGAATTTTTGTATAAATTTGAATCATCAAAAGTTCGAAATAAAGATAAATTTGAATTTTAAATGTTTTAAGCTAGAAAGAGTAAGTAGGAAATACCGCGAATCTTCGAATAAATTTGAATCTTCGAAGAAATTTGAATCTTCGTGAGTACGAAATAAAAAAACATAGAAAGTATTTGCTGTACGAAGATAGCAAGAGTTAACTTGATAAAGTGTTACCTCGAAGAAGTTGGATCTTCCAAGAACATTGAAGCTTCGAAAGTTCGAAATAAGAAAAATTTGAAGTATTAGATGTTCGAAGTAAGTGAGAGTTAGAATGAGATACTGAGAATTTTTGTATAAATTTGAATCTTCAAAAGTTCGAAATAAAGATAAATTTGAATTTTAAATGTTTGAAGCTAGTAAGAGTAAGTAGGAAATACCGCGAATCTTCGAAGAAATTTGAATCTTCGAAGAAATTTGAATCTTCGTGAGTACGAAATAAAAAACATAGAAAGTATTTGATGTACGAAGATAGCAAGAGTTAACTTGATAAAGTGTTACCTCGAAGAAGTTGGATCTTCCAAGAACATCGAAGCTTCGAAAGATCGAAATAAGAAAAATTTGAAGTATTAGATGTTCGAAGTAAGTGAGAGTTAGAATGATGTACTGAGAATTTTTGTATAAATTTGAATCTTTGAAACTTCGAAATAAAGATAAATTTGAATTTTAAATGTTTGAAGCTAGTAAGAGTAAGTAGGAAATACCGCGAATCTTCGAAGAAATTTGAATCTTCGAAGAATTTTGAATCTTCGTGAGTACGAAATAAAAAAACATAGAAAGTACTTGATGTACTAAGATAGCAAGAGTTAACTTGATAAAGTGTTACCTCGAAGAAGTTGGATCTTCCAAGAACATTGAAGCTTCCAAAGATCGAAATAAGAAAAATTTGAAGTATTAGATGTTCTAAGTAAGTGAGAGTTAGAATGATGTACTGAGAATTTTTGTATAAATTTGAATCTTCGAAAGTTCGAAATAAAGATAAATTTGAATTTTAAATGTTTGAAGCTAGTAAGAGTAAGTAGGAAATACCGCGAATCTTCGAAGAAATTTGAATCTTCGTGAGTACGAAATAAAAAAACATAGAAAGTATTTTATGTACGAAGATAGCAAGAGTTAACTTGATAAAGTGTTACCTCGAAGAAGTTGGATCTTCCAAGAACATTGAAGCTTCGAAAGATCGAAATAAGAAAAATTTGAAGTATTAGATGTTCGAAGTAAGTGAGAGTTAGAATGATGTACTGAGAATTTTTGTATAAATTTGAATCTTCGAAAGTTCGAAATAAAGATAAATTTGAATTTTAAATGTTTGAAGCTAGTAAGAGTAAGTAGGAAATACCGCGAATCTTCGAAGAAATTTGAATCTTCTAAGAAATTTGAATCATCGAAGAAATTAAATCTTCGAAGAAATTTGAATCTTCGTGGGTACGAGATAAAAAAACATAGAAAGTATTTGCTGTACGAAGATAGCAAGAGTTAACTTGATAAAGTGTTACCTCGAAGAAGTTGGATCTTCCAAGAACATTGAAGCTTCGAAAGTTCGAAATAAGAAAAATTTGAAGTATTAGATGTTCGAAGTAAGTGAGAGTTAGAATGAGATACTGAGAATTTTGGTATAAATTTGAATCTTCGAAAGTTCGAAATAAAGATAAATTTGAATTTGAAATGTTTGAAGCTAGTAAAGTAAGGAGGAAATACCGCGAATCTTCGAAGAAATTTGAATCTTCGAAGAAATTTGAATCTTCGTGAGTACGAAATAAAAAACATAGAAAGTATTTGCTGTACGAAGATAGCAAGAGTTAACTTGATAAAGTGTTACCTCGAAGAAGTTGGATCTTCCAAGAACATTGAAGCTTCGAAAGTTCGAAATAAGAAAAATTTGAAGTATTAGATGTTCGAAGTAAGTGAGAGTTAGAATGAGATACTGAGAATTTTTGTATAAATTTGAATCTTCAAAAGTTCGAAATAAAGATAAATTTGAATTTTAAATGTTTGAAGCTAGTAAGAGTAAGTAGGAAATACCGCGAATCTTCGAAGAAATTTGAATCTTCGAAGAAATTTGAATCTTCGTGAGTACGAAATAAAAAAACATAGAAAGTATTTGATGTACGAAGATAGCAAGAGTTAACTTGATAAAGTGTTACCTCGAAGAAGTTGGATCTTCCAAGAACATCGAAGCTTCGAAAGATCGAAATAAGAAAAATTTGAAGTATTAGATGTTCGAAGTAAGTGAGAGTTAGAATGATGTACTGAGAATTTTTGTATAAATTTGAATCTTTGAAACTTCGAAATAAAGATAAATTTGAATTTTAAATGTTTGAAGCTAGTAAGAGTAAGTAGGAAATACCGCGAATCTTCGAAGAAATTTGAATCTTCGAAGAATTTTGAATCTTCGTGAGTACGAAATAAAAAAACATAGAAAGTACTTGATGTACTAAGATAGCAAGAGTTAACTTGATAAAGTGTTACCTCGAAGAAGTTGGATCTTCCAAGAACATTGAAGCTTCCAAAGATCGAAATAAGAAAAATTTGAAGTATTAGATGTTCTAAGTAAGTGAGAGTTAGAATGATGTACTGAGAATTTTTGTATAAATTTGAATCTTCGAAAGTTCGAAATAAAGATAAATTTGAATTTTAAATGTTTGAAGCTAGTAAGAGTAAGTAGGAAATACCGCGAATCTTCGAAGAAATTTGAATCTTCGTGAGTACGAAATAAAAAAACATAGAAAGTATTTTATGTACGAAGATAGCAAGAGTTAACTTGATAAAGTGTTACCTCGAAGAAGTTGGATCTTCCAAGAACATTGAAGCTTCGAAAGATCGAAATAAGAAAAATTTGAAGTATTAGATGTTCGAAGTAAGTGAGAGTTAGAATGATGTACTGAGAATTTTTGTATAAATTTGAATCTTCAAAAGTTCGAAATAAAGATAAATTTGAATTATAAATGTTTGAAGCTAGTAAGAGTAAGTAGGAAATACCGCGAATCTTCGAAGAAATTTGAATCTTCTAAGAAATTTGAATCATCGAAGAAATTAAATCTTCGAAGAAATTTGAATCGTCGTGGGTACGAGATAAAAAAACATAGAAAGTATTTGCTGTACGAAGATAGCAAGAGTTAACTTGATAAAGTGTTACCTCGAAGAAGTTGGATCTTCCAAGAACATTGAAGCTTCGAAAGTTCGAAATTAGAAAAACTTGAAGTATTAGATGTTCGAAGTAAGTGAGAGTTAGAATGAGATACTGAGAATTTTAGTATAAATTTGAATCTTCGAAAGTTCGAAATAAAGATAAATTTGAATTTTAAATGTTTGAAGCTAGTAAAAGTAAGTAGGAAATACCGCGAATCTTCGAAGAAATTTGAATCTTCTTAGAAATTTGAATCATCGAAGAAATTAAATCTTCGAAGAAATTTGAATCTTCGTGAGTACGAAATAAAAAACATAGAAATTATTTGATGTACGAAGAAAGCAAGAGTTAACTTGATAAAGTGTTATCTCGAAGAAGTTGGCTCTTCCAAGAACATTGAAGCTTCGAATGTTCGAAATAAAGATAAATTTGAATTTTAAATGTTTGAAGCTAGTAAGAGTAAGTAGGAAATACCGCGAATCTTCGAAGAAATTTGAATCTTCGAAGAAATTTGAATCTTCGTGAGTACGAAATAAAAAAACATAGAAATTATTTGATGTACGAAGATAGCAAGAGTTAACTTGATAAAGTGTTATCTCGAAGAAGTTGGCTCTTCCAAGAACATTGAAGCTTCGAATGTTCGAAATAAAGATAAATTTGAATTTTAAATGTTTGAAGCTAGTATGAGTAAGTATGAAATACCGCGAATCTTCGAAGAAATTTGAATCTTCTAAGAAATTTAAATCATCGAAGAAATTAAATCTTCGAAGAAATTTGAATCTTCGTGAGTACGAAATAAAAAAACATAGAAAGTATTTGCTGTACGAAGATAGCAAGAGTTAACTTGATAAAGTGTTACCTCGAAGAAGTTGGATCTTTCAAGAACATTGAAGCTTCGAAAGTTCGAAATAAGAAAAATTTGAAGTATTAGATGTTCGAAGTAAGTGAGAGTTAGAATGAGATACTGAGAATTTTTGTATAAATTTGAATCTTCAAAAGTTCGAAATAAAGATAAATTTGAATTTAAATGTTTGAAGCTAGTAAGAGTAAGTAGGAAATACCGCGAATCTTCGAAGAAATTTGAATCTTCGAAGAAATTTGAATCATCGAAGAAATTAAATCTTCGAAGAAATTTGAATCTTCGTGAGTACGAAATAAAAAAACATAGAAATTATTTGATGTACGAAGAAAGCAAGAGTTAACTTGATAAAGTGTTATCTCGAAGAAGTTGGCTCTTCCAAGAACATTGAAGCTTCGAATGTTCGAAATAAAGATAAATTTGAATTTTAAATGTTTGAAGCTAGGAAGAGTAAGTAGGAAATACCGCGAATCTTCGAAGAAATTTGAATCTTCGAAGAAATTCGAATCTTCGTGAGTACGAAATAAAAAAACATAGAAAGTATTTGCTGTACGAAGATAGCAAGAGTTAACTTGATAAAGTGTTACCTCGAAGAAGTTGGATCTTCCAAGAACATTGAAGCTTCGAAAGTTCGAGATTAGAAAAACTTGAAGTATTAGATGTTCGAAGTAAGTGAGAGTTAGAATGAGATACTGAGAATTTTAGTATAAATTTGAATCTTCGAAAGTTCGAAATAAAGATAAATTTGAATTTTAAATGTTTGAAGCTAGTAAAAGTAAGTAGGAAATACCGCGAATCTTCGAAGAAATTTGAATCTTCGAAGAAATTAAATCTTCGAAGAAATTTGAATCTTCGTGAGTACGAAATAAAAAAACATAGAAATTATTTGATGTACGAAGATAGCAAGAGTTAACTTGATAAAGTGTTATCTCGAAGAAGTTGGCTCTTCCAAGAACATTGAAGCTTCGAATGTTCGAAATAAAGATAAATTTGAATTTTAAATGTTTGAAGCTAGTATGAGTAAGTAGGAAATACCGCGAATCTTCGAAGAAATTTGAATCTTCTAAGAAATTTAAATCATCGAAGAAATTAAATCTTCGAAGAAATTTGAATCTTCGTGAGTACGAAATAAAAAAACATAGAAAGTATTTGCTGTACGAAGATAGCAAGAGTTAACTTGATAAAGTGTTATCTCGAAGAAGTTGGATCTTCCAAGAACATTGAAGCTTCGAAAGTTCGAAATAAGAAAAATTTGAAGTATTAGATGTTCGAAGTAAGTGAGAGTTAGAATGAGATACTGAGAATTTTTGTATAAATTTGAATCTTCAAAAGTTCGAACTAAAGATAAATTTGAATTTTAAATGTTTGAAGCTAGTAAAAGTAAGTAGGAAATACCGCGAATCTTCGAAGAAATTTGAATCTTCTTAGAAATTTGAATCATCGAAGAAATTAAATCTTCGAAGAAATTTGAATCTTCGTGAGTACGAAATAAAAAAACATAGAAATTATTTGATGTACGAAGATAGCAAGAGTTAACTTGATAAAGTGTTATCTCGAAGAAGTTGGCTCTTCCAAGAACATTGAAGCTTCGAATGTTCGAAATAAAGATAAATTTGAATTTTAAATGTTTGAAGCTAGTATGAGTAAGTATGAAATACCGCGAATCTTCGAAGAAATTTGAATCTTCAAAAGTTCGAACTAAAGATAAATTTGAATTTTAAATGTTTGAAGCTAGTAAGAGTAAGTAGGAAATACCGCGAATCTTCGAAGAAATTTGAATCTTCTAAGAAATTTGAATCATCGAAGAAATTAAATCTTCGAAGAAATTTGAATCTTCGTGAGTACGAAATAAAAAAACATAGAAAGTATTTGATGTACGAAGATAGCAAGAGTTGACTTCATAAAGTGTTACCTCGAAGAAGTTGGATCTTCCAAGAACATTGAAGCTTCGAAAGTTCGAAATAAGAAAAATTTGAAGTATTAGATGTTCGAAGTAAAAGAGAGTTAGAATGAGATACTGAGAATTTTTGTATAAATTTGAATCTTCGAAAGTTCGAAATAAAGATAAATTTGAATTTTAAATGTTTGAAGCTAGTAAGAGTAAGAAGGAAATACCGCGAATCTTCGAAGAAATTTGAATCTTCTAAGAAATTTGAATCATCGAAGAAATTAAATCTTCGAAGAAATTTGAATCTTCGTGAGTACGAAATAAAAAAACATAGAAAGTATTTGCTGTACGAAGATAGCAAGAGTTAACTTGATAAAGTGTTACCTCGAAGAAGTTGGATCTTTCAAGAACATTGAAGCTTCGAAAGTTCGAAATAAGAAAAATTTGAAGTATTAGATGTTCGAAGTAAGTGAGAGTTAGAATGAGATACTGAGAATTTTTGTATAAATTTGAATCTTCAAAAGTTCGAAATAAAGATAAATTTGAATTTAAATGTTTGAAGCTAGTAAGAGTAAGTAGGAAATACCGCGAATCTTCGAAGAAATTTGAATCTTCGAAGAAATTTGAATCATCGAAGAAATTAAATCTTCGAAGAAATTTGAATCTTCGTGAGTACGAAATAAAAAAACATAGAAATTATTTGATGTACGAAGAAAGCAAGAGTTAACTTGATAAAGTGTTATCTCGAAGAAGTTGGCTCTTCCAAGAACATTGAAGCTTCGAATGTTCGAAATAAAGATAAATTTGAATTTTAAATGTTTGAAGCTAGTAAGAGTAAGTAGGAAATACCGCGAATCTTCGAAGAAATTTGAATCTTCGAAGAAATTCGAATCTTCGTGAGTACGAAATAAAAAAACATAGAAAGTATTTGCTGTACGAAGATAGCAAGAGTTAACTTGATAAAGTGTTACCTCGAAGAAGTTGGATCTTCCAAGAACATTGAAGCTTCGAAAGTTCGAAATTAGAAAAACTTGAAGTATTAGATGTTCGAAGTAAGTGAGAGTTAGAATGAGATACTGAGAATTTTAGTATAAATTTGAATCTTCGAAAGTTCGAAATAAAGATAAATTTGAATTTTAAATGTTTGAAGCTAGTAAAAGTAAGTAGGAAATACCGCGAATCTTCGAAGAAATTTGAATCTTCGAAGAAATTAAATCTTCGAAGAAATTTGAATCTTCGTGAGTACGAAATAAAAAAACATAGAAATTATTTGATGTACGAAGATAGCAAGAGTTAACTTGATAAAGTGTTATCTCGAAGAAGTTGGCTCTTCCAAGAACATTGAAGCTTCGAATGTTCGAAATAAAGATAAATTTGAATTTTAAATGTTTGAAGCTAGTATGAGTAAGTAGGAAATACCGCGAATCTTCGAAGAAATTTGAATCTTCTAAGAAATTTAAATCATCGAAGAAATTAAATCTTCGAAGAAATTTGAATCTTCGTGAGTACGAAATAAAAAAACATAGAAAGTATTTGCTGTACGAAGATAGCAAGAGTTAACTTGATAAAGTGTTATCTCGAAGAAGTTGGATCTTCCAAGAACATTGAAGCTTCGAAAGTTCGAAATAAGAAAAATTTGAAGTATTAGATGTTCGAAGTAAGTGAGAGTTAGAATGAGATACTGAGAATTTTTGTATAAATTTGAATCTTCAAAAGTTCGAACTAAAGATAAATTTGAATTTTAAATGTTTGAAGCTAGTAAAAGTAAGTAGGAAATACCGCGAATCTTCGAAGAAATTTGAATCTTCTTAGAAATTTGAATCATCGAAGAAATTAAATCTTCGAAGAAATTTGAATCTTCGTGAGTACGAAATAAAAAAACATAGAAATTATTTGATGTACGAAGATAGCAAGAGTTAACTTGATAAAGTGTTATCTCGAAGAAGTTGGCTCTTCCAAGAACATTGAAGCTTCGAATGTTCGAAATAAAGATAAATTTGAATTTTAAATGTTTGAAGCTAGTATGAGTAAGTATGAAATACCGCGAATCTTCGAAGAAATTTGAATCTTCTAAGAAATTTAAATCATCGAAGAAATTAAATCTTCGAAGAAATTTGAATCTTCGTGAGTACGAAATAAAAAAACATAGAAAGTATTTGCTGTACGAAGATAGCAAGAGTTAACTTGATAAAGTGTTACCTCGAAGAAGTTTGATCTTTCAAGAACATTGAAGCTTCGAAAGTTCGAAATAAGAAAAATTTGAAGTATTAGATGTTCGAAGTAAGTGAGAGTTAGAATGAGATACTGAGAATTTTTGTATAAATTTGAATCTTCAAAGTTCGAAATAAAGATAAATTTGAATTTAAATGTTTGAAGCTAGTAAGAGTAAGTAGGAAATACCGCGAATCTTCGAAGAAATTTGAATCTTCGAAGAAATTTGAATCATCGAAGAAATTAAATCTTCGAAGAAATTTGAATCTTCGTGAGTACGAAATAAAAAAACATAGAAATTATTTGATGTACGAAGAAAGCAAGAGTTAACTTGATAAAGTGTTATCTCGAAGAAGTTGGCTCTTCCAAGAACATTGAAGCTTCGAATGTTCGAAATAAAGATAAATTTGAATTTTAAATGTTTGAAGCTAGTAAGAGTAAGTAGGAAATACCGCGAATCTTCGAAGAAATTTGAATCTTCGAAGAAATTCGAATCTTCGTGAGTACGAAATAAAAAACATAGAAAGTATTTGCTGTACGAAGATAGCAAGAGTTACTTGATAAAGTGTTACCTCGAAGAAGTTGGATCTTCCAAGAACATTGAAGCTTCGAAAGTTCGAAATTAGAAAAACTTGAAGTATTAGATGTTCGAAGTAAGTGAGAGTTAGAATGAGATACTGAGAATTTTAGTATAAATTTGAATCTTCGAAAGTTCGAAATAAAGATAAATTTGAATTTTTAATGTTTGAAGCTAGTAAAAGTAAGTAGGAAATACCGCGAATCTTCGAAGAAATTTGAATCTTCGAAGAAATTAAATCTTCGAAGAAATTTGAATCTTCGTGAGTACGAAATAAAAAAACATAGAAATTATTTGATGTACGAAGATAGCAAGAGTTAACTTGATTAAGTGTTATCTCGAAGAAGTTGGCTCTTCCAAGAACATTGAAGCTTCGAATGTTCGAAATAAAGATAAATTTGAATTTTAAATGTTTGAAGCTAGTATGAGTAAGTAGGAAATACCGCGAATCTTCGAAGAAATTTGAATCTTCTAAGAAATTTAAATCATCGAAGAAATTAAATCTTCGAAGAAATTTGAATCTTCGTGAGTACGAAATAAAAAAACATAGAAAGTATTTGCTGTACGAAGATAGCAAGAGTTAACTTGATAAAGTGTTATCTCGAAGAAGTTGGATCTTCCAAGAACATTGAAGCTTCGAAAGTTCGAAATAAGAAAAATTTGAAGTATTAGATGTTCGAAGTAAGTGAGAGTTAGAATGAGATACTGAGAATTTTTGTATAAATTTGAATCTTCAAAAGTTCGAACTAAAGATAAATTTGAATTTTAAATGTTTGAAGCTAGTAAGAGTAAGTAGGAAATACCGCGAATCTTCGAAGAAATTTGAATCTTCTAAGAAATTTGAATCATCGAAGAAATTAAATCTTCGAAGAAATTTGAATCTTCGTGAGTACGAAATAAAAAAACATAGAAAGTATTTGATGTACGAAGATAGCAAGAGTTGACTTCATAAAGTGTTACCTCGAAGAAGTTGGATCTTCCAAGAACATTGAAGCTTCGAAAGTTCGAAATAAGAAAAATTTGAAGTATTAGATGTTCGAAGTAAAAGAGAGTTAGAATGAGATACTGAGAATTTTTGTATAAATTTGAATCTTCGAAAGTTCGAAATAAAGATAAATTTGAATTTTAAATGTTTGAAGCTAGTAAGAGTAAGAAGGAAATACCGCGAATCTTCGAAGAAATTTGAATCTTCTAAGAAATTTGAATCATCGAAGAAATTAAATCTTCGAAGAAATTTGAATCTTCGTGAGTACGAAATAAAAAAACATAGAAAGTATTTGCTGTACGAAGATAGCAAGAGTTAACTTGATAAAGTGTTACCTCGAAGAAGTTGGATCTTCCAAGAACATTGAAGCTTCGAAAGTTCGAAATAAGAAAAATTTGAAGTATTAGATGTTCGAAGTAAGTGAGAGTTAGAATGAGATACTGAGAATTTTTGTATAAATTTGAATCTTAAAAAGTTCGAACTAAAGATAAATTTGAATTTTAAATGTTTGAAGCTAGTAAGAGTAAGTAGGAAATACCGCGAATCTTCGAAGAAATTTGAATCTTCTAAGAAATTTGAATCATCGAAGAAATTTAATCTTCGAAGAAATTTGAATCTTCGTGAGTACGAAATAAAAAAACATAGAAAGTATTTGATGTACGAAGATAGCAAGAGTTGACTTCATAAAGTGTTACCTCGAAGAAGTTGGATCTTCCAAGAACATTGAAGCTTCGAAAGTTCGAAATAAGAAAAATTTGAAGTATTAGATGTTCGAAGTTAGTGAGAGTTAGAATGAGATACTGAGAATTTTTGTATAAATTTGAATCTTCAAAAGTTCGAAATAAAGATAAATTTGAATTTTAAATGTTTGAAGCTAGAAAGAGTAAGTAGGAAATACCGCGAATCTTCGAATAAATTTGAATCTTCGAAGAAATTTGAATCTTCGTGAGTACGAAATAAAAAAACATAGAAAGTATTTGCTGCACGAAGATAGCAAGAGTTAACTTGATAAAGTGTTACCTCGAAGAAGTTGGATCTTCCAAGAACATTGAAGCTTCGAAAGTTAGAAATAAGAAAATTTGAAGTAATAGATGTTCGAAGTAAGTGAGAGTTAGAATGAGATACTGAGAATTTTTGTATAAATTTGAATCTTCAAAAGTTCGAAATAAAGATAAATTTGAATTTTAAATGTTTGAAGCTAGTAAGAGTAAGTAGGAAATACCGCGAATCTTCGAAGAAATTTGAATCTTCGTGAGTACGAAATAAAAAAACATAGAAAGTATTTGATGTACGAAGATAGCAAGAGTTAACTTGATAAAGTGTTACCTCGAAGAAGTTGGATCTTCCAAGAACATCGAAGCTTCGAAAGATCGAAATAAGAAAAATTTGAAGTATTAGATGTTCGAAGTAAGTGAGAGTTAGAATGATGTACTGAGAATTTTTGTATAAATTTGAATCTTTGAAACTTCGAAATAAAGATAAATTTGAATTTTAAATGTTTGAAGCTAGTAAGAGTTAGTAGGAAATACCGCGAATCTTCGAAGAAATTTGAATCTTCGAAGAAATTTGAATCTTCGTGAGTACGAAATAAAAAAACATAGAAAGTACTTGATGTACTAAGATAGCAAGAGTTAACTTGATAAAGTGTTACCTCGAAGAAGTTGGATCTTCCAAGAACATTGAAGCTTCGAGAGATCGAAATAAGAAAAATTTGAAGTATTAGATGTTCTAAGTAAGTGAGAGTTAGAATGATGTACTGAGAATTTTTGTATAAATTTGAATCTTCGAAAGTTCGAAATAAAGATAAATTTGAATTTTAAATGTTTGAAGCTAGTAAGAGTAAGTAGGAAATACCGCGAATCTTCGAAGAAATTTGAATCTTCGTGAGTACGAAATAAAAAAACATAGAAAGTATTTTATGTACGAAGATAGCAAGAGTTAACTTGATAAAGTGTTACCTCGAAGAAGTTGGATCTTCCAAGAACATTGAAGCTTCGAAAGATCGAAATAAGAAAAATTTGAAGTATTAGATGTTCGAAGTAAGTGAGAGTTAGAATGATGTACTGAGAATTTTTGTATAAATTTGAATCTTCGAAAGTTCGAAATAAAGATAAATTTGAATTTTAAATGTTTGAAGCTAGTAAAAGTAAGTAGGAAATACCGCGAATCTTCGAAGAAATTTGAATCTTCTAAGAAATTTGAATCATCGAAGAAATTAAATCTTCGAAGAAATTTGAATCTTCGTGAGTACGAAATAAAAAAACATAGAAATTATTTGATGTACGAAGATAGCAAGAGTTAACTTGATAAAGTGTTATCTCGAAGAAGTTGGCTCTTCCAAGAACATTGAAGCTTCGAATGTTCGAAATAAAGATAAATTTGAATTTTAAATGTTTGAAGCTAGTATGAGTAAGTATGAAATACCGCGAATCTTCGAAGAAATTTGAATCTTCTAAGAAATTTAAATCATCGAAGAAATTAAATCTTCGAAGAAATTTGAATCTTCGTGAGTACCAAATAAAATAACATAGAAAGTATTGATGTACGAAGATAGCAAGAGTTGACTTCATAAAGTGTTACCTCGAAGAAGTTGGATCTTCCAAGAACATTGAAGCTTCGAAAGTTCGAAATAAGAAAAATTTGAAGTATTAGATGTTCGAAGTAAAAGAGAGTTAGAATGAGATACTGAGAATTTTTGTATAAATTTGAATCTTCGAAAGTTCGAAATAAAGATAAATTTGAATTTTAAATGTTTGAAGCTAGTAAGAGTAAGAAGGAAATACCGCGAATCTTCGAAGAAATTTGAATCTTCGAAGAAATTCGAATCTTCGTGAGTACGAAATAAAAAAACATAGAAAGTATTTGCTGTACGAAGATAGCAAGAGTTAACTTGATAAAGTGTTATCTCGAAGAAGTTGGCTCTTCCAAGAACATTGAAGCTTCGAATGTTCGAAATAAAGATAAATTTGAAGTATTAGATGTTCGAAGAAAGTGAGAGTTAGAATGAGATACTGAGAATTTTTGTATAAATTTGAATCTTCAAAAGTTCGAAATAAAGATAAATTGAATTTAAATGTTTGAAGCTAGTAAGAGTAAGTAGGAAATACCGCGAATCTTCGAAGAAATTTGAATCTTCGAAGAAATTTGAATCTTCGAAGAAATTGAATCATCGAAGAAATTAAATCTTCGAAGAAATTTGAATCTTCGTGAGTACGAAATAAAAAACATAGAAATTATTTGATGTACGAAGAAAGCAAGAGTTAACTTGATAAAGTGTTATCTCGAAGAAGTTGGCTCTTCCAAGAACATTGAAGCTTCGAATGTTCGAAATAAAGATAAATTTGAATTTTAAATGTTTGAAGCTAGTAAGAGTAAGTAGGAAATACCGCGAATCTTCGAAGAAATTTGAATCTTCGAAGAAATTCGAATCTTCGTGAGTACGAAATAAAAAAACATAGAAAGTATTTGCTGTACGAAGATAGCAAGAGTTAACTTGATAAAGTGTTACCTCGAAGAAGTTGGATCTTTCAAGAACATTGAAGCTTCGAAAGTTCGAAATAAGAAAAATTTGAAGTATTAGATGTTCGAAGTAAGTGAGAGTTAGAATGAGATACTCAGAATTTTTGTATAAATTTGAATCTTCAAAAGTTCGAAATAAAGATAAATTTGAATTTTAAATGTTTGAAGCTAGTTAGAGTAAGAAGGAAATACCGCGAATCTTCGAAGAAATTTGAATCTTCGAAGAAATTTAATCTTCGAAGAAATTTGAATCTTCGTGAGTACGAAATAAAAAAACATAGAAATTATTTGATGTACGAAGATAGCAAGAGTTAACTTGATAAAGTGTTATCTCGAAGAAGTTGGCTCTTCCAAGAACATTGAAGCTTCGAATGTTCGAAATAAAGATAAATTTGAATTTTAAATGTTTGAAGCTAGTATGAGTAAGTAGGAAATACCGCGAATTTTCGAAGAAATTTGAATCTTCTAAGAAATTTAAATCATCGAAGAAATTAAATCTTCGAAGAAATTTCAATCTTCGTGAGTACCAAATAAAATAACATAGAAAGTATTTGATGTACGAAGATAGCAAGAGTTAACTTGATAAAGTGTTACATCGAAGAAGTTGGATCTTCCAAGAACATTGAAGCTTCGAAAGTTCGAAATAAGAAAATTTTGAAGTATTAGATGTTCGAAGTAAGTGAGAGTTAGAATGAGATACTGAGAATTTTTGTATAAATTTGAATCTTCGAAAGTTCGAAATAAAGATAAATTTGAATTTTAAATGTTTGAAGCTAGTAAGAGTAAAAAGGAAATACCGCGAATCTTCGAAGAAATTTGAATCTTCGAAGAAATTCGAATCTTCGTGAGTACGAAATAAAAAAACATAGAAAGTATTTGCTGTACGAAGATAGCAAGAGTTAACTTGATAAAGTGTTACCTCGAAGAAGTTGGATCTTTCAAGAACATTGAAGCTTCGAAAGTTCGAAATAAGAAAAATTTGAAGTATTAGATGTTCGAAGTAAGTGAGAGTTAGAATGAGATACTGAGAATTTTTGTATAAATTTCAATCTTCAAAAGTTCGAAATTAAGATAAATTTGAATTTAAATGTTTGAAGCTAGTAAGAGTAAGTAGGAAATACCGCGAATTTTCGAAGAAATTTGAATCTTCTAAGAAATTTAAATCATCGAAGAAATTAAATCTTCGAAGAAATTTCAATCTTCGTGAGTACCAATAAAATAACATAGAAAGTATTTGATGTACGAAGATAGCAAGAGTTAACTTGATAAAGTGTTACATCGAAGAAGTTGGATCTTCCAAGAACATTGAAGCTTCGAAAGTTCGAAATAAGAAAATTTTGAAGTATTAGATGTTCGAAGTAAGTGAGAGTTAGAATGAGATACTGAGAATTTTTGTATAAATTTGAATCTTCGAAAGTTCGAAATAAAGATAAATTTGAATTTTAAATGTTTGAAGCTAGTAAGAGTAAAAAGGAAATACCGCGAATCTTCGAAGAAATTTGAATCTTCGAAGAAATTCGAATCTTCGTGAGTACGAAATAAAAAAACATAGAAAGTATTTGCTGTACGAAGATAGCAAGAGTTAACTTGATAAAGTGTTACCTCGAAGAAGTTGGATCTTTCAAGAACATTGAAGCTTCGAAAGTTCGAAATAAGAAAAATTTGAAGTATTAGATGTTCGAAGTAAGTGAGAGTTAGAATGAGATACTGAGAATTTTTGTATAAATTTCAATCTTCAAAAGTTCGAAATTAAGATAAATTTGAATTTAAATGTTTGAAGCTAGTAAGAGTAAGTAGGAAATACCGCGAATCTTCGAAGAAATTTGAATCTTCGAAGAAATTTGAATCATCGAAGAAATTAAATCTTCGAAGAAATTTGAATCTTCGTGAGTACGAAATAAAATAACATAGAAAGTATTTGATGTACGAAGATAGCAAGAGTTGACTTCATAAAGTGTTACCTCGAAGAAGTTGGATCTTCCAAGAACATTGAAGCTTCGAAAGTTCGAAATAAGAAAAATTTGAAGTATTAGATGTTCGAAGTAAAAGAGAGTTAGAATGAGATACTGAGAATTTTTGTATAAATTTGAATCTTCGAAAGTTCGAAATAAAGATAAATTTGAATTTTAAATGTTTGAAGCTAGTAAGAGTAAAAGGAAATACCGCGAATCTTCGAAGAAATTTGAATCTTCGAAGAAATTCGAATCTTCGTGAGTACGAAATAAAAAAACATAGAAAGTATTTGCTGTACGAAGATAGCAAGAGTTAACTTGATAAAGTGTTACCTCGAAGAAGTTGGATCTTTCAAGAACATTGAAGCTTCGAAAGTTCGAAATAAGAAAAATTTGAAGTATTAGATGTTCGAAGTAAGTGAGAGTTAGAATGAGATACTGAGAATTTTTGTATAAATTTGAATCTTCAAAAGTTCGAAAAAAAGATAAATTTGAATTTAAATTTTTGAGGCTAGTAAGAGTAAGTAGGAAATACCCGCGAATCTTCGAAGAAATTTGAATCTTCGAAGAAATTTGAATCTTCGAAGAAATTAAATCTTCGAAGAAATTTGAATCTTCGTGAGTACGAAATAAAAAAACATAGAAATTATTTGATGTACGAAGATAGCAAGAGTTAACTTGATAAAGTGTTATCTCGAAGAAGTTTGCTCTTCCAAGAACATTGAAGCTTCGAATGTTCGAAATAAAGATAAATTTGAATTTTAAATGTTTGAAGCTAGTATGAGTAAGTAGGAAATACCGCGAATCTTCGAAGAAATTTGAATCTTCTAAGAAATTTAAATCATCGAAGAAATTAAATCTTCGAAGAAATTTGAATCTTCGTGAGTACCAAATAAAATAACATAGAAAGTATTTGATGTACGAAGATAGCAAAAGTTAACTTGATAAAGTGTTACATCGAAGAAGTTGGATCTTCCAAGAACATTGAAGCTTCGAAAGTTCGAAATAAGAAAATTTTGAAGTATTAGATGTTCGAAGTAAGTGAGAGTTAGAATGAGATACTGAGAATTTTTGTATAAATTTGAATCTTCGAAAGTTCGAAATAAAGATAAATTTGAATTTTAAATGTTTGAAGCTAGTAAGAGTAAAAAGGAAATACCGCGAATCTTCGAAGAAATTTGAATCTTCGAAGAAATTCGAATCTTCGTGAGTACGAAATAAAAAAACATAGAAAGTATTTGCTGTACGAAGATAGCAAGAGTTAACTTGATAAAGTGTTACCTCGAAGAAGTTGGATCTTTCAAGAACATTGAAGCTTCGAAAGTTCGAAATAAGAAAAATTTGAAGTATTAGATGTTCGAAGTAAGTGAGAGTTAGAATGAGATACTGAGAATTTTTGTAAAAATTTGAATCTTCAAAAGTTCGAAATAAAGATAAATTTGAATTTAAATGTTTGAAGCTAGTAAGAGTAAGTAGGAAATACCGCGAATCTTCGAAGAAATTTGAATCTTCGAAGAAATTTGAATTATCGAAGAAATTAAATCTTCGAAGAAATTTGAATCTTCGTGAGTACGAAATAAAATAACATAGAAAGTATTTGATGTACGAAGATAGCAAGAGTTGACTTCATAAAGTGTTACCTCGAAGAAGTTGGATCTTCCAAGAACATTGAAGCTTCGAAAGTTCGAAATAAGAAAAATTTGAAGTATTAGATGTTCGAAGTAAAAGAGAGTTAGAATGAGATACTGAGAATTTTTGTATAAATTTGAATCTTCGAAAGTTCGAAATAAAGATAAATTTGAATTTTAAATGTTTGAAGCTAGTAAGAGTAAGAAGGAAATACCGCGAATCTTCGAAGAAATTTGAATCTTCGAAGAAATTCGAATCTTCGTGAGTACGAAATAAAAAAACATAGAAAGTATTTGCTGTACGAAGATAGCAAGAGTTAACTTGATAAAGTGTTACCTCGAAGAAGTTGGATCTTTCAAGAACATTGAAGCTTCGAAAGTTCGAAATAAGAAAAATTTGAAGTATTAGATGTTCGAAGTAAGTGAGAGTTAGAATGAGATACTGAGAATTTTTGTATAAATTTGAATCTTCAAAAGTTCGAAATAAAGATAAATTTGAATTTAAATGTTTGAAGCTAGTAAGAGTAAGTAGGAAATACCGCGAATCTTCGAAGAAATTTGAATCTTCGAAGAAATTTGAATTATCGAAGAAATTAAATCTTCGAAGAAATTTGAATCTTCGTGAGTACGAAATAAAATAACATAGAAAGTATTTGATGTACGAAGATAGCAAGAGTTGACTTCATAAAGTGTTACCTCGAAGAAGTTGGATCTTCCAAGAACATTGAAGCTTCGAAAGTTCGAAATAAGAAAAATTTGAAGTATTAGATGTTCGAAGTAAAAGAGAGTTAGAATGAGATACTGAGAATTTTTGTATAAATTTGAATCTTCGAAAGTTCGAAATAAAGATAAATTTGAATTTTAAATGTTTGAAGCTAGTAAGAGTAAGAAGGAAATACCGCGAATCTTCGAAGAAATTTGAATCTTCTAAGAAATTTGAATCATCGATGAATTAAATCTTCGAAGAAATTTGAATCTTCGTGAGTACGAAATAAAAAAACATAGAAATTATTTGATGTACTAAGATAGCAAGAGTTAACTTGATAAGTGTTATCTCGAAGAAGTTGGCTCTTCCAAGAACATTGAAGCTTCGAATGTTCGAAATAAAGATAAATTTGAATTTTAAATGTTTGAAGCTAGTATGAGTAAGTAGGAAATACCGCGAATCTTCGAAGAAATTTGAATCTTCTAAGAAATTTAAATCATCGAAGAAATTAAATCTCGAAGAAATTTGAATCTTCGTGAGTACAAATAAATAACATAGAAAGTATTGATGTACGAAGATAGCAAAAGTTAACTTGATAAAGTGTTACATCGAAGAAGTTGGATCTTCCAAGAACATTGAAGCTTCGAAAGTTCGAAATAAGAAAATTTTGAAGTATTAGATGTTCGAAGTAAGTGAGAGTTAGAATGAGATACTGAGAATTTTTGTATCAAATTTGAATCTTCGAAAGTTCGAAATAAAGATAAATTTGAATTTTAAATGTTTGAAGCTAGTAAGAGTAAAAAGGAAATACCGCGAATCTTCGAAGAAATTTGAATCTTCGAAGAAATTCGAATCTTCGTGAGTACGAAATAAAAAAACATAGAAAGTATTTGCTGTACGAAGATAGCAAGAGTTAACTTGATAAGTGTTACCTCGAAGAAGTTGGATCTTTCAAGAACATTGAAGCTTCGAAAGTTCGAAATAAGAAAAATTTGAAGTATTAGATGTTCGAAGTAAGTGAGAGTTAGAATGAGATACTGAGAATTTTTGTATAAATTTGAATCTTCAAAAGTTCGAAATAAAGATAAATTTGAATTTAAATGTTTGAAGCTAGTAAGAGTAAGTAGGAAATACCGCGAATCTTCGAAGAAATTTGAATCTTCGAAGAATTTGAATTATCGAAGAAATTAAATCTTCGAAGAAATTTGAATCTTCGTGAGTACGAAATAAAATAACATAGAAAGTATTTGATGTACGAAGATAGCAAGAGTTGACTTCATAAAGTGTTACCTCGAAGAAGTTGGATCTTCCAAGAACATTGAAGCTTCGAAAGTTCGAAATAAGAAAAATTTGAAGTATTAGATGTTCGAAGTAAAAGTGAGTTAGAATGAGATACTGAGAATTTTTGTATAAATTTGAATCTTCGAAAGTTCGAAATAAAGATAAATTTGAATTTTAAATGTTTGAAGCTAGTAAGAGTAAGAAGGAAATACCGCGAATCTTCGAAGAAATTTGAATCTTCTAAGAAATTTGAATCATCGATGAAATTAAATCTTCGAAGAAATTTGAATCTTCGTGAGTACGAAATAAAAAAACATAGAAATTATTTGATGTACTAAGATAGCAAGAGTTAACTTGATAAAGTGTTATCTCGAAGAAGTTGGCTCTTCCAAGAACATTGAAGCTTCGAATGTTCGAAATAAAGATAAATTTGAATTTTAAATGTTTGAAGCTAGTAAGAGTAAGTAGGAAATACCGCGAATCTTCGAAGAAATTTGAATCTTCTAAGAAATTCAAATCATCGAAGAAATTAAATCTTCGAAGAAATTTGAATCTTCGTGAGTACCAAATAAAATAACATAGAAAGTATTTGATGTACGAAGATAGCGAGAGTTAACTCGATAAAGTGTTAACTCGAAGAAGTTGGATCTTCCAAGAACATTGAAGCTTCGAAAGTTCGAAATAAGAAAAATTTGAAGTATTAGATGTTCGAAGTAAGTGAGAGTTAGAATGAGATACTGAGAATTTTTGTATATATTTGAATCTTCGAAAGTTCGAAATAAAGATAAATTTGAATTTTAGATGTTTGAAGCTAGTAAGAGTATGTAGGAAATTCCGCGAATCTTCGAAGAAATTTGAATCTTCGAAGAAATTTGAATCTTCGTGAGTACGAAATAAAAAAACATAGAAATTATTTGATGTACGAAGATAGCAAGAGTTAACTTGATAAAGTGTTATCTCGAAGAAGTTGCTCTTCCAAGAACATTGAAGCTTCGAATGTTCGAAATAAGATAAATTTGAATTTTAAATGTTTGAAGCTAGTAAGAGTAAGTAGAAAATACCGCGAATCTTCGAAGAAATTTGAATCTTCTAAGAAATTTAAATCATCGAAGAAATTAAATCTTCGAAGAAATTTGAATCTTCGTGAGTACCAAATAAAATAACATAGAAAGTATTTGATGTACGAAGATAGCAAGAGTTGACTTCATAAAGTGTTACCTCGAAGAAGTTGGATCTTCCAAGAACATTGAAGCTTCGAAAGTTCGAAATAAGAAAAATTTGAAGTATTAGATGTTCGAAGTAAGTGAGAGTTAGAATGAGATACTGAGAATTTTTGTATAAATTTGAATCTTCAAAAGTTCGAAATAAAGATAATTTGAATTTAAATGTTTGAAGCTAGTAAGAGTAAGTAGGAAATACCGCGAATCTTCGAAGAAATTTGAATCTTCGAAGAAATTTGAATCATCGAAGAAATTAAATCTTCGAAGTAATTTGAATCTTCGTGAGTACGAAATAAATAACATAGAAAGTATTTGATGTACGAAGATAGCAAGAGTTGACTTCATAAAGTGTTACCTCGAAGAAGTTGGATCTTCCAAGAACATTGAAGCTTCGAAAGTTCGAAATAAGAAAAATTGAAGTATTAGATGTTCGAAGTAAAAGAGAGTTAGAATGAGATACTGAGATTTTTGTATAAATTTGAATCTTCGAAAGTTCGAAATAAAGATAAATTTGAATTTTAAATGTTGAAGCTAGTAAGAGTAAGAAGGAAATACCGCGAATCTTCGAAGAAATTTGAATCTTCTAAGAATTTGAATCATCGAAGAAATTAAATCTTCGAAGAAATTTGAATCTTCGTGAGTACGAAATAAAAAAACATAGAAATTATTTGATGTACTAAGATAGCAAGAGTTAACTTGATAAAGTGTTATCTCGAAGAAGTTGGCTCTTCCAAGAACATTGAAGCTTCGAATGTTCGAAATAAAGATAAATTTGAATTTTAAATGTTTGAAGCTAGTAAGAGTAAGTAGGAAATACCGCGAATCTTCGAAGAAATTTGAATCTTCTAAGAAATTCAAATCATCGAAGAAATTAAATCTTCGAAGAAATTTGAATCTTCGTGAGTACCAAATAAAATAACATAGAATGTATTTGATGTACGAAGATAGCAAGAGTTAACTTGATAAAGTGTTAACTCGAAGAAGTTGGATCTTCCAAGAACATGAAGCTTCGAAAGTTCGAAATAAGAAAAATTTGAAGTATTAGATGTTCGAAGTAAGTGAGAGTTAGAATGAGATACTGAGAATTTTGTATATATTTGAATCTTCGAAAGTTCGAAATAAAGATAAATTTGAATTTTAAATGTTTGAAGCTAGTAAGAGTAAGTAGGAAATTACGCAAATCTTCGAAGAAATTTGAATCTTCGAAGAAATTTGAATCATCGAAGAAATTAAATCTTCGAAGTAATTTGAATCTTGCGTGAGTACGAAATAAAATAACATAGAAAGTATTTGATGTACGAAGATAGCAAGAGTTGACTTCATAAAGTGTTACCTCGAATGAAGTTGGATCTTCCAAGAACATTGAAGCTTCGAAAGTTCGAAATAAGAAAAATTTGAAGTATTAGATGTTCGAAGTAAAAGAGAGTTAGAATGAGATACTGAGAATTTTTGTATAAATTTGAATCTTCGAAAGTTCGAAATAAAGATAAATTTGAATTTTAAATGTTTGAAGCTAGTAAGAGTAAGAAGGAAATACCGCGAATCTTCGAAGAAATTTGAATCTTCTAAGAAATTTGAATCATCGAAGAAATTAAATCTTCGAAGAAATTTGAATCTTCGTGAGTACGAAATAAAAAACATAGAAATTATTTGATGTACTAAGATAGCAAGAGTTAACTTGATAAGTGTTATCTCGAAGAAGTTGGCTCTTCCAAGAACATTGAAGCTTCGAATGTTCGAAATAAAGATAAATTTGAATTTTAAATGTTTGAAGCTAGTAAGAGTAAGTAGGAAATACCGCGAATCTTCGAAGAAATTTGAATCTTCTAAGAAATTCAAATCATCGAAGAAATTAAATCTTCGAAGAAATTTGAATCTTCGTGAGTACCAAATAAAATAACATAGAATGTATTTGATGTACGAAGATAGCAAGAGTTAACTTGATAAAGTGTTAACTCGAAGAAGTTGGATCTTCCAAGAACATTGAAGCTTCGAAAGTTCGAAATAAGAAAAATTTGAAGTATTAGATGTTCGAAGTAAGTGAGAGTTAGAATGAGATACTGAGAATTTTTGTATATATTTGAATCTTCGAAAGTTCGAAATAAAGATAAATTTGAATTTTAAATGTTTGAAGCTAGTAAGAGTAAGTAGGAAATTACGCAAATCTTCGAAGAAATTTGAATCTTCGAAGAAATTTGAATCTTCGTGAGTACGAAATAAAAAAACATAGAAATTATTTGATGTACGAAGATAGCAAGAGTTAACTTGATAAAGTGTTATCTCGAAGAAGTTGGCTCTTCCAAGAACATTGAAGCTTCGAATGTTCGAATAAAGATAAATTTGAATTTTAAATGTTTGAAGCTAGTAAGAGTAAGTAGGAAATACCGCGAATCTTCGAAGAAATTTGAATCTTCTAAGAAATTTGAATCATCGAAAAAATTAAATCTTCGAAGAAATTTGAATCTTCGTGAGTACGAAATAAATAACATAGAAAGTATTTGATGTACGAATATAGCAATAGTTAACTTGATATCGTGCTACCTCGAAGAAGTTGGATCTTCCAAGAACATTGAAGCTTCGAAAGATCGAAATAAGAAAAATTTGAATTTTAAATGTTTGAAGCTAGTAAGAGTAAGTAGGAAATACCGCGAATCTTCGAAGAAATTTGAATCTTCTAAGAAATTTGAATCATCGAAGAAATTAAATCTTCGAAGAAATTTGAATCTTCGTGAGTACGAAATAAAATAACATAGAAAGTATTTGATGTACGAAGATAGCAAGAGTTGACTTCATAAAGTGTTACCTCGAAGAAGTTGGATCTTCCAAGAACATTGAAGCTTCGAAAGTTCGAAATAAGAAAAATTTGAAGTATTAGATGTTCGAAGTAAGTGAGAGTTAGAATGAGATACTGAGAATTTTTGTATAAATTTGAATCTTCAAAAGTTCGAAATAAAGATAAATTTGAATTTAAATGTTTGAAGCTAGTAAGAGTAAGTAGGAAATACCGCGAATCTTCGAAGAAATTTGAATCTTCGAAGAAATTTGAATCATCGAAGAAATTAAATCTTCGAAGTAATTTGAATCTTCGTGAGTACGAAATAAAATAACATAGAAGTATTTGATGTACGAAGATAGCAAGAGTTGACTTCATAAAGTGTTACCTCGAAGAAGTTGGATCTTCCAAGAACATTGAAGCTTCGAAAGTTCGAAATAAGAAAAATTTGAAGTATTAGATGTTCGAAGTAAAAGAGAGTTAGAATGAGATACTGAGAATTTTTGTATAAATTTGAATCTTCGAAAGTTCGAAATAAAGATAAATTTGAATTTTAAATGTTTGAAGCTAGTAAGAGTAAGAAGGAAATACCGCGAATCTTCGAAGAAATTTGAATCTTCTAAGAAATTTGAATCATCGAAGAAATTAAATCTTCGAAGAAATTTGAATCTTCGTGAGTACGAAATAAAAAAACATAGAAATTATTTGATGTACTAAGATAGCAAGAGTTAACTTGATAAAGTGTTATCTCGAAGAAGTTGGCTCTTCCAAGAACATTGAAGCTTCGAATGTTCGAAATAAAGATAAATTTGAATTTTAAATGTTTGAAGCTAGTAAGAGTAAGTAGGAAATACCGCGAATCTTCGAAGAAATTTGAATCTTCTAAGAAATTCAAATCATCGAAGAAATTAAATCTTCGAAGAAATTTGAATCTTCGTGAGTACCAAATAAAATAACATAGAATGTATTTGATGTACGAAGATAGCAAGAGTTAACTTGATAAAGTGTTAACTCGAAGAAGTTGGATCTTCCAAGAACATTGAAGCTTCGAAAGTTCGAAATAAGAAAAATTTGAAGTATTAGATGTTCGAAGTAAGTGAGAGTTAGAATGAGATACTGAGAATTTTTGTATATATTTGAATCTTCGAAAGTTCGAAATAAAGATAAATTTGAATTTTAAATGTTTGAAGCTAGTAAGAGTAAGTAGGAAATTACGCAATCTTCGAAGAAATTTGAATCTTCGAAGAAATTTGAATCTTCGTGAGTACGAAATAAAAAAACATAGAAATTATTTGATGTACGAAGATAGCAAGAGTTAACTTGATAAAGTGTTATCTCGAAGAAGTTGGCTCTTCCAAGAACATTAAAGCTTCGAATGTTCGAAATAAAGATAAATTTGAATTTTAAATGTTTGAAGCTAGTAAGAGTAAGTAGGAAATACCGCGAATCTTCGAAGAAATTTGAATCTTCTAAGAAATTTGAATCATCGAAAAAATTAAATCTTCGAAGAAATTTGAATCTTCGTGAGTACGAAATAAAATAACATAGAAAGTATTTGATGTACGAATATAGCAATAGTTAACTTGATATCGTGCTACCTCGAAGAAGTTGGATCTTCCAAGAACATTGAAGCTTCGAAAGATCGAAATAAGAAAAATTTGAATTTTAAATGTTTGAAGCTAGTAAGAGTAAGTAGGAAATACCGCGAATCTTCGAAGAAATTTGAATCTTCTAAGAAATTTGAATCATCGAAGAAATTAAATCTTCGAAGAAATTTGAATCTTCGTGAGTACGAAATAAAATAACATAGAAAGTATTTGATGTACGAAGAAAGCAAGAGTTAACTTGATAAAGTGTTACATCGAAGAAGTTGGATCTTCCAAGAACATTGAAGCTTCGAAAGTTCGAAATAAGAAAATTTTGAAGTATTAGATGTTCGAAGTAAGTGAGAGTTAGAATGAGATGCTGAGAATTTTTGTATAAATTTGAATCTTCGAAAGTTCGAAATAAAGATAAATTTGAATTTTAAATGTTTGAAGCTAGTAAGAGTAAAAAGGAAATACCGCGAATCTTCGAAGAAATTTGAAGCTTCGAAGAAATTCGAATCTTCGTGAGTACGAAATAAAAAAACATAGAAAGTATTTGCTGTACGAAGATAGCAAGAGTTAACTAGATAAAGTGTTACCTCGAAGAAGTTGGATCTTTCAAGAACATTGAAGCTTCCAAAGTTCGAAACAAGAAAAATTTGAAGTATTAGATGTTCGAAGTAAGTGAGAGTTAGAATGAGATACTGAGAATTTTTGTATAAATTTGAATCTTCAAAAGTTCGAAATAAAGAAAAATTTGAATTTAAATGTTTGAAGCTAGTAAGAGTTAGTAGGAAATACCGCGAATCTTCGAAGAAATTTGAATCTTCGAAGAAATTTGAATCATCGAAGAAATTAAATCATCGAAAAAATTTGAATCTTCGTGAGTACGAAATAAAAAAACATAGAAATTATTTGATGTACGAAGAAAGCAAGAGTTAACTTGATAAAGTGTTATCTCGAAGAAGTTGGCTCTTCCAAGAACATTGAAGCTTCGAATGTTCGAAATAAAGATAAATTTGAATTTTAAATGTTTGAAGCTAGTAAGAGTAAGTAGGAAATACCAAGAATCTTCGAAGAAATTTGAATCTTCGAAGAAATTCGAATCTTCGTGAGTACGAAATAAAAAAACATAGAAAGTATTTGCTGTACGAAGATAGCAAGAGTTAACTTGATAAAGTGTAACCTCGAAGAAGTTGGATCTTTCAAGAACATTGAAGCTTCGAAAGTTCGAAATAAGAAAAATTTGAAGTATTAGATGTTCGAAGTAAGTGAGAGTTAGAATGAGATACTCAGAATTTTTGTATAAATTTGAATCTTCAAAAGTTCGAAATAAAAATAAATTTGAATTTTAAATGTTTGAAGCTAGTTAGAGTAAGTAGGAAATACCGCGAATCTTCGAAGAAATTTGAATCTTCGAAGAAATTTGAATCATCGAAGAAATTAAATCTTCGAAGAAATTTGAATCTTCGTGAGTACGAAATAAAATAACATAGAAAGTATTTGATGTACGAAGATAGCAGAGTTGACTTCATAAGTGTTACCTCTAAGAAGTTGGATCTTCCAAGAACATTGAAGATTCGAAAGTTCGAAATAAGAAAAATTTGAAGTATTAGATGTTCGAAGTAAAAGAAAGTTAGAATGAGATACTGAGAATTTTTGTATAAATTTGAATCTTCGAAAGTTCGAAATAAAGATAAATTTGAATTTTAAATGTTTGAAGCTAGTAAGAGTAAGAAGGAAATACCGCGAATCTTCGAAGAAATTTGAATTTTAAATGTTTGAAGCTAGTAAGAGTAAGAAGGAAATACCGCGAATCTTCGAAGAAATTTGAATCTTCTAAGAAATTTGAATCATCGAAGAAATTAAATCTTCGAAGAAATTTGAATCTTCGTGTGTACGAAATAAAAAAACATAGAAATTATTTGATGTACGAAGATAGCAAGAGTTAACTTGATAAAGTGTTTACTCGAAGAAGTTGGATCTTCCAAGAACATTGAAGCTTCGAAAGTTCGAAATAAGAAAAATTTGAAGTATTAGATGTTCGAAGGAAGTGAGAGTTAGAATGAGATACTGAGAATTTTTGTATATATTTGAATCTTCGAAAGTTCGAAATAAAGATAAATTTGACTTTTACATGTTTGAAGCTAGTTAAGAGTAAGTAGGAAATACCGCGAATCTTCGAAGAAATTTGAATCTTCGAAGAAATTTTGAATCTTCGTGAGTACGAAATAAAAAACCATAGAAAGAATTTGCTGTACGAAGATAGCAAGAGTTAACTTGATAAAGTGTTACCTCGAAGAAGTTGGATCTTCCAAGAACATTGAAGCTTCGAAAGTTCGAAATAAGAAAAATTTGAAGTATTAGATGTTCGAAGGAAGTGAGAGTTAGAATGAGATACTGAGAATTTTTGTATATATTTGAATCTTCGAAAGTTCGAAATAAAGATAAATTTGAATTTAAATGTTTGAAGCTAGTAAGAGTAAGTAGGAAATACCGCGAATCTTCGAAGAAATTTGAATCTTCGAAGAAATTTGAATCTTCGTGAGTACGAAATAAAAAAACATAGAAAGAATTTGCTGTACGAAGATAGCAAGAGTTAACTTGATAAAGTGTTACCTCGAAGAAGTTGGATCTTCCAAGAACATTGAAGCTTCGAAAGTTCGAAATAAAGATAAATTTGAATTTTAAATGTTTGAAGCTAGTAAGAGTAAGTAGGAAATACCGCGAATCTTCGAAGAAATTTGAATCTTCTAAGAAATTTGAATCATCGAAAAAATTAAATCTTCGAAGAAATTTGAATCTTCGTGAGTACGAAATAAAATAACATAGAAAGTATTTGATGTACGAATATAGCAATAGTTAACTTGATATCGTGTTAACTCGAAGAAGTTGGATCTTCCAAGAACATTGAAGCTTCGAAAGTCCGAAATAAGAAAAATTTGAAGTATTAGATGTTCGAAGTAAGTGAGAGTTAGAATGAGATACTCAGAATTTTTGTATAAATTTGAATCTTCAAAAGTTCGAAATAAAGATAAATTTTGAATTTTAAATGTTTGAAGCTAGTTAGAGTAAGTAGGAAATACCGCGAATCTTCGAAGAAATTTGAATCTTCGAAGAAATTTGAATCATCGAAGAAATTAAATCTTCGAAGAAATTTGAATCTTCGTGAGTACGAAATAAAATAACATAGAAAGTATTTGATGTACGAAGATAGCAAGAGTTGACTTCATAAAGTGTTACCTCTAAGAAGTTGGATCTTCCAAGAACATTGAAGATTCGAAAGTTCGAAATAAGAAAAATTTGAAGTATTAGATGTTCGAAGTAAAAGAGAGTTAGAATGAGATACTGAGAATTTTTGTATAAATTTGAATCTTCGAAAGTTCGAAATAAAGATAAATTTGAATTTTAAATGTTTGAAGCTAGTAAGAGTAAGAAGGAAATACCGCGAATCTTCGAAGAAATTTGAATCTTCTAAGAAATTTGAATCATCGAAGAAAATTAAATCTTCGAAGAAATTTGAATCTTCGTGAGTACGAAATAAAAAAAACATAGAAAGTATTTGCTGTACGAAGATAGCAAGAGTTAACTTGATAAAGTGTTATCTCGAAGAAGTTGGCTCTTCCAAGAACATTGAAGCTTCGAATGTTCGAAATAAAGATAAATTTGAATTTTAAATGTTTGAAGCTAGTAAGAGTAAGTAGGAAATACCGCGAATCTTCGAAAAAATTTGAATCTTCTAAGAAATTTAAATCATCGAAGAAATTAAATCTTCGAAGAAATTTGAATCTTCGTGAGTACCAAATGAAATAACATAGAATGTATTTGATGTACGAAGATAGCAAGAGTTAACTTGATAAAGTGTTACCTCGAAGAAGTTGGATCTTCCAAGAACATTGAAGCTTCGAAAGTTCGAAATAAGAAAAATTTGAAGTATTAGATGTTCGAAGGAAGTGAGAGTTAGAATGAGATACTGAGAATTTTTGTATATATTTGAATCTTCGAAAGTTCGAAATAAAGATAAATTTGAATTTTACATGTTTGAAGCTAGTAAGAGTAAGTAGGAAATACCGCGAATCTTCGAAGAAATTTGAATCTTCGAAGAAATTTGAAATCTTCGTGAGTACGAAATAAAAAAACATAGAAAGATTTGCTGTAGGAAGATAGCAAGAGTTAACTTGATAAAGTGTTACCTCGAAGAAGTTGGATCTTCCAAGAACATTGAAGCTTCGAAAGTTCGAAATAAAGATAAATTTGAATTTTAAATGTTTGAAGCTAGTAAGATTAAGTAGGAAATACCGCGAATCTTCGAAGAAATTTGAATCTTCTAAGAAATTTGAATCATCGAAGAAATTAAATCTTCGAAGAAATTTGAATCTTCGTGAGTACGAAATAAAATAACATAGAAAGTATTTGATGTACGAAGATAGCAAGAGTTAACTTGATAAAGTGTTACCTCGAAGAAGTTGGATCTTCCAAGAACATTGAAGCTTCGAAAGATCGAAATAATAAAAATTTGAAGTATTAGATGTTCGAAGTAAAAGAGAGTTAGAATGAGATACTGAGAATTTTTGTATAAATTTGAATCTTCGAAAGTTCGAAATAAAGATAAATTTGAATTTTAAATGTTTGAAGCTAGTAAGAGTAAGTAGGAAATACCGCGAATCTTCGTGAAATTTGAATCTTCGAAGAAATTTGAATCTTCGTGAGTACGAAATAAAATAACATAGAAAGAATTTGCTGTACGAAGATAGCAAGAGTTAACTTGATAAAGTGTTACCTCGAAGAAGTTGGATCTTCCAAGAACATTGAAGCTTCGAAAGTTCGAAATAAAGATAAATTTGAATTTTAAATGTTTGAAGCTAGTAAGAGTAAGTAGGAAATACCGCGAATCTTCGAAGAAATTTGAATCTTCTAAGAAATTTGAATCATCGAAAAAATAAATCTTCGAAGAAATTTGAATCTTCGTGAGTACGAAATAAAATAACATAGAAAGTAATTTGATGTACGAATATAGCAATAGTTAACTTGATATCGTGTTAACTCGAAGAAGTTGGATCTTCCAAGAACATTGAAGCTTCGAAAGTCCGAAATAAGAAAAATTTGAAGTATTAGATGTTCGAAGTAAGTGAGAGTTAGAATGAGATACTGAGAATTTTTGTATAAATTTGAATCTTCGAAATTTCGAAACAAAGATAAATTTGAATTTTAAATGTTTGAAGCTAGTAAGAGTAAGTAGGAAATACCGCGAATCTTCGAAGAAATTTGAATCTTCGAAGAAATTTGAATCTTCGTGAGTACGAAATAAAAAAACATAGAAAGAATTTGCTGTAGGAAGATAGCAAGAGTTAACTGATAAAGGGTTACCTCGAAGAAGTTGGATCTTCCAAGAACATTGAAGCTTCGAAAGTTCGAAATAAAGATAAATTTGAATTTTAAATGTTTGAAGCTAGTAAGATTAAGTAGGAAATACCGCGAATCTTCGAAGAAATTTGAATCTTCTAAGAAATTTGAATCATCGAAGAAATTAAATCTTCGAAGAAATTTGAATCTTCGTGAGTACGAAATAAAATACATAGAAAGTATTGATGTACGAAGATAGCAAGAGTTAACTTGATAAAGTGTTACCTCGAAGAAGTTGGATCTTCCAAGAACATGAAGCTTCGAAAGATCGAAATAATAAAATTTGAGTATTAGATGTTCGAAGTAAAAGAGAGTTAGAATGAGATACTGAGAATTTTGTATAAATTTGAATCTTCGAAAGCTCGAAATAAAGATAATTTGAATTTAAATGTTTGAAGCTAGTAAGAGTAAGTAGGAAATACCGCGAATCTTCGTGAAATTTGAATCTTCGAAGAAATTTGAATCTTCGTGAGTACGAAATAAAAAACATAGAAAGAATTGCTGTACGAAGATAGCAAGAGTTAACTTGATAAAGTGTACTCGAAGAAGTTGGATCTTCCAAGAACATTGAAGCTTCGAAAGTTCGAAATAAAGATAAATTTGAATTTTAAATGTTTGAAGCTAGTAAGAGTAAGTAGGAAATACCGCGAATCTTCGAAGAAATTTGAATCTTCTAAGAAATTTGAATCATCGAAGAAATTAAATCTTCGAAATAAATTTGAATCTTCGTGAGTACGAAATAAAATAACATAGAAAGTATTTGATTTACGAAGATAGCAAGAGTTAACTTGATAAAGTGTAACTCGAAGAGTTGGATCTTCAGAACATTGAAGCTTCGAAAGTTCGAAATAAGAAAAATTTGAAGTATTAGATGTTCGAGTAAGTGAGAGTTAGAATGAGATACTCGAATTTTTGTATAAATTGAATCTTCAAAAGTTCGAAATAAAGATAAATTTTGAATTTTAAATGTTTGAAGCTAGTTAGAGTAAGTAGGAAATACCGCGAATCTTCGAAGAAATTTGAATCTTCGAAGAAATTTGAATCATCGAAGAAATTAAATCTTCGAAGAAATTGAATCTTCGTGAGTACGAAAAATAAAAAACATAGAAAGTATTTGATGTACGAAGATAGCAAGAGTTGACTTCATAAAGTGTTACCTCTAAGAAGTTGGATCTTCCAAGAACATTGAAGATTCGAAAGTTCGAAATAAGAAAAATTTGAAGTATTAGATGTTCGAAGTAAAAGAAAGTTAGAATGAGATACTGAGAATTTTTGTATAAATTTGATCTTCGAAAGTTCGAAATAAAGATAAATTGAATTTAAATGTTTGAAGCTAGTAAGAGTAGAAAGAAGGAAATACCGCGAATCTCGAAGAAATTTGAATCTTCTAAGAAATTTGAATCACGAAGAAATTAAATCTTCGAAGAAATTTGAATCTTCGGTGTGTACGAAAAAAAAAACATAGAAATATTTGATGTACGAAGATAGCAAGAGTTAACTTGATAAAGTGTTTACTCGAAGAAGTTGGATTTCCAAGAACATTGAAGCTTCGAAAGTTCGAAATAAGAAAATTGAAGGATTAGATGTTCGAAGGAAGTGAGAGTTAGAATGAGATACTGAGAATTTTGTATATATTGAATCTTCGAAAGTTCGAAATAAAGATAAATTTGAATTTTACATGTTTGAAGCTAGTAAGAGTAAGTAGGAAATACCGCGAATCTTCGAAGAAATTTGGAATCTTCGAAGAAAATTTGAATCTTCGTGAGTACGAAATAAAAAAACATAGAAAGAATTTGCTGTACGAAGATAGCAAGAGTTAACTTGATAAAGGTACCTCGAAGAAGTTGGATCTTCCAAGAACATTGAAGCTTCGAAAGTTCGAAATAAAAAAATTGAAGTATTAGATGTTCGAAGGAAGTGAGAGTTAGAATGAGATACTGAGAATTTTTGTATATATTGAATCTTCGAAAGTTCGAAATAAAGATAAATTTGAATTTTAAATGTTTGAAGCTAGTAGAGTAAGTAGGAAATACCGCGAATCTTCGAGAAATTTGAATCTTCGAAGAAATTGAATCTTCGGAGTACGAAATAAAAAACATAGAAAGAATTGCTGTACGAAGATAGCAAGAGTTAACTTGATAAAGTGTTACCTCGAAGAAGTTGGATCTTCCAAGAACATTGAAGCTTCGAAAGTTCGAAATAAAGATAAATTTGAATTTTAAATGTTTGAAGCTAGTAAGAGTAAGTAGAAATACCGCGAATCTTCGAAGAAATTTGAATCTTCTAAGAAATTTGAATCATCGAAAAAATTAAATCTTCGAAGAAATTTGAATCTTCGTGAGTACGAAATAAAATACATAGAAATATTGATGTACGAATATAGCAATAGTTAACTTGATATCGTGTTAACTCGAAGAAGTTGGATCTTCCAAGAACATTGAAGCTTCGAAAGTCCGAAATAAGAAAATTTGAAGTATTAGATGTTCGAAGTAAGTGAGAGTTAGAATGAGATACTCGAATTTTTGTATAAATTTGAATCTTCAAAAGTTCGAATAAAGATAAATTTTGAATTTAATGTTGAAGCTAGTTAGAGTAAGTAGGAAATACCGCGAATCTTCGAAGAAATTTGATCTTCGAAGAAATTTGAATCATCGAAGAAATTAAATCTTCGAAGAAATTTGAATCTTCGTGAGTACGAAATAAAATAACATATAAAGTATTTGATGTACGAAGATAGCAAGAGTTGACTTCATAAAGTGTTACTCTAAGAAGTTGGATCTTCCAAGAACATTGAAGATTCGAAAGTTCGAAATAAGAAAAATTTGAAGTATTAGATGTTCGAAGTAAAAGAGAGTTAGAATGAGATACTGAGAATTTTTGTATAAATTTGAATCTTCGAAAGTTCGAAATAAGATAAATTTGAATTTTAAATGTTTGAAGCTAGTAAGAGTAAGAAGGAAATACCGCGAATCTTCGAAGAAATTTGAATCTTCTAAGAAATTTGAATCATCGAAGAAATTAAATCTTCGAAGAATTTGAATCTTCGTGAGTACGAAATAAAAAAACATGAAAGTATTTGCTGTACGAAGATAGCAAGAGTTAACTTGATAAAGTGTTATCTCGAAGAAGTTGGCTCTTCCAAGAACATTGAAGCTTCGAATGTTCGAAATAAAGATAAATTTGAATTTTAAATGTTTGAAGCTAGTAAGAGTAAGTAGGAAATACCGCGAATCTTCGAAAAAATTTGAATCTTCTAAGAAATTTAAATCATCGAAGAAATTAAATCTTCGAAGAAATTTGAATCTTCGTGAGTACCAAATGAATAACAGAATGTATTTGTGTACGAAGATAGCAAGAGTTAACTTGATAAGTGTTACCTCGAAGAAGTTGGATCTTCCAAGAACATTGAAGCTTCGAAAGTTCGAAATAAGAAAATTTGAAGTATTAGATGTTCGAAGGAAGTGAGAGTTAGAATGAGATACTGAGATTTTTGTATATATTTGAATCTTCGAAAGTTCGAAATAAAGATAAATTTGAATTTTAAATGTTTGAAGCTAGTAAGAGTAAGTAGGAAATACCGCGAATCTTCGAAGAAATTTGAATCTTCGAAGAAATTTGAATCTTCGTGAGTACGAAATAAAAAACATAGAAAGAATTTGCTGTAGAAGATAGCAAGAGTTAACTTGATAAGTGTTACCTCGAAGAAGTTGGATCTTCCAAGAACATTGAAGCTTCGAAAGTTCGAAATAAAGATAATTTGAATTTTAAATGTTTGAAGCTAGTAAGATTAAGTAGGAAATACCGCGAATCTTCGAAGAAATTTGAATCTTCTAAGAAATTTGAATCATCGAAGAAATTAAATCTTCGAAGAAATTTGAATCTTCGTGAGTACGAAATAAAACATAGAAAGTATTTGATGTACGAAGATAGCAAGAGTTAACTTGATAAAGTGTTACCTCGAAGAAGTTGGATCTTCCAAGAACATTGAAGCTTCGAAAGATCGAAATAATAAAAATTTGAAGTATTAGATGTTCGAAGTAAAGAGAGTTAGAATGAGATACTGAGAATTTTTGTATAAATTTGAATCTTCGAAAGTTCGAAATAAAGATAAATTTGAATTTTAAATGTTTGAAGCTAGTAAGAGTAAGTAGGAAATACCGCGAATCTTCGTGAAATTTGAATCTTCGAAGAAATTTGAATCTTCGTGAGTACGAAATAAATAACATAGAAGAATTTGCTGTACGAAGATAGCAAGAGTTAACTTGATAAAGTGTTACCTCGAAGAAGTTGGATCTTCCAAGAACATTGAAGCTTCGAAGTTCGAAATAAAGATAAATTTGAATTTTAAATGTTTGAAGCTAGTAAGAGTAAGTAGGAAATACCGCGAATCTTCGAAGAAATTTGAATCTTCTAAGAAATTTGAATCATCGAAAAAATTAAATCTTCGAAGAAATTTGAATCTTCGTGAGTACGAAATAAATACATAGAAAGTATTTGATGTACGAATATAGCAATAGTTAACTTGATATCGTGTTAACTCTCGGAAGTTGGATCTTCCAAGAACATTGAAGCTTCGAAAGTCCGAAATAAGAAAATTTGAAGTATTAGATGTTCGAAGTAAGTGAGAGTTAGAATGAGATACTGAGAATTTTTGTATAAATTTGAATCTTCGAAATTTCGAAACAAAGATAAATTTGAATTTTAAATGTTTGAAGCTAGTAAGAGTAAGTAGGAAATACCGCGAATCTTCGAAGAAATTTGAATCTTCGAAGAAATTTGAATCTTCGTGAGTACGAAATAAAAAAACATAGAAAGAATTTGCTGTAGGAAGATAGCAAGTTAACTTGATAAAG